>PVJC01024877.1:0-25216 GCA_004026665.1 Murina feae | reverse complement strand
AAAAAGATGAAATTAGTTGCTCATGGGGCGGGGAGAGGGAGGGCAAAGAAAGAAGAAAAAAAAAGGAAGAAAAGAAAAATTGTCCTTCTGGCAAATTTCAGAAAAGTTAAGGTTTAAACACTTTGCCTTGATGTTCTATGAAATATATCAAGTGTTTTTAAAGTTTAAGCAATGTAATAATCTCTTTTAAAGGAGGGCAAATGAATTCTTGCATATTCCTAGAATAAAATAATTTTTATTATAACTTTCCTTAAATATTTACAAGCACGTATAATTTCTATATTCTTTTTTAACTACAAAATCAAAAATTTCAGATTAAATACAAACAAAAACCTAATACTAATAAAATTCATATAATGGATTTGTTTTAACAAAACAAAAAGAATGATGTCAGATTGAATAGCAGAAAGATTCATTTGGAGTTTTCTGCTTTGTTGTGTATTGCCTTTATTTTTAACAACCTGTAATATTATTTGAGTCATTGAACATTGTTTTTGAAAGGGCAGTGCAAGACGGACTCCAAACTGTTCCTTTGTTAATTGCTCCTTTGTTCTGTATCCTCCATCTTGTCTAACTATGTATCCTGCCTGACCCCTTTCTGAGAAAAAGCCACATGAATGTAACAGCTGCTTAAACCCCTCCTCTTTATCAGCTAGTAGGAATGCAGGAGGCAAATAACTGAAACCTTGTGTAAGCTGAAGCCTCCTGTCCTTTATGCTGAAAGTCCCTGCTGAAAAACCCTGACCTAGAACTGACCAATCGTGGTCAGCCAACTCAGGGGTCCAACCTTCTCCCTGCCCTAGACCTCCTATAAAACCTTTGTTCTGTTGAATCTCTCTCTCTGTCCCGCCGCTGTGTCGGTGAGTGCAGGAGACTGAGCTTGAGCTAGCTCGAATAAAGGCTCTTTGCTTTTGCATCAGACTTGGCTTGGCTCCCTGGTGTACTTTGGGGATTTTGAAATCTGGGCACAATAGTTTTTATTGTTCCTTTTAAGCAATGACATTAAAGTTAACCAAGTCATTGTTTTAATGGGCTGATATGCTTAATAGCACCCTCCAAATTGCAAGAGTAACAAAATAATATAAGAATAAGAAGGCACAATTAAAATTTTTTTCATTTTGCGTATTTATTACCTCACTGAATGAACTGTTTCAAGTCCATATACACAAGATTTCATCCCCCCCACTCTGATGATGTGAAACTTTATCATCACATGACCTCCACTAGGCTCCCACGCAATTGTAAATACACATGCAAATGTGGGTACTTGGTTATAATAAGGTGGTCATCCAAATGATCTAGAATATGCTCACATTAAATGTTTTAAATTATCATTGAAATGAAAACAAAAAAAATCGAAATTCTTATAGAGTACTCAAGGCAACATTGCCTTCTGTGTTAGAGTTAGTAATTTTAATCAATGACTCTTTCTAGAGTATCTGATTGGCATCACTTGCCATGGAATGTGCAGGGATCCAACTAGAAGTAAAAACTTGAGCAGATGAACATTGCCTTCTACTCCTAAGTGCTTGAGAAGCCAACTTATTCTGTTATATTAATGTCAAAAGAATACTAAGATAGCTGTAGTCATGCCAACCTTGCCCTTTCTAAGTTTTGTGGGCTGGTTAATGAACCTTATATAAAACCCGTTTAATTGCATTAATTTTTCAGTGAGCCAGAGGGTCCCTTGATGGGAATATTCAGTAGTTATCCAGGTACTACAAGACCATCTGATTTTGTGAGTACACTTTTCCCAGGGGTGCAAAGTAGAACACGCTCCCTACTGCGCTTTATTCCACTCATCTTCATGGTTTCACAGCCATAGATACATGGGAAGGGGTGGAAATATGGTAGGCAGCAGCCAATGGTATAGGAATATATTTTCCAAAACAATATTGCTTTTCTTTATTTTTCTTTTTAAATGTGGTGGTGGTGGGAGGTGGGAAAAGAGTAGTAATTTTCCAAAATTAGTCAGAAAGCCGCCCTAAATTCAAAAAATTACTAGATGTCTTTAACTCTATCACAAAGGAAATATTTATTTGGGTTAGCAAATGACTCATTGAGGACTGAAATACAATCCTTTTTGCAAGGAGTAAGCACTCAGGGATTTACTCTCACTTGAGTACCAATTGTTTGGATTTCCTCATAGCAAAGTTGAGAGTTAGCCTAAGTAGGTTGCAGAATTTTAATCTGAAATGTAGCTATTATAAAACAGAATGAGGATTAAAAAATAGTTTAAATACTTTACTTACTACTTCAAGGCATAGATCTTTAAAAAGTATTTTTGGAAGACTTTCAAACATACACAAAATCATAGCAGTATAATTAATCTCCATTTACCTATTAGACAGCTTCAACACTTACCAATTCATCTCTAATCTATTTCCACCATACTGCTTTCTCACTCTCCAGTTACTACGAAGTAAATTCCAAATATAACATCCTTTCATCCATAAATACTTCAGAAGGTATCTCTAAGAGATAAATCTCCATTTAAAAACAAAACAAAACAATGTCGGTGCCCTGACTGGTTTGGCTTAGCGGATAGAGGATAGAGCGTCAGCTTGCGGATTCAAGGGTCCCAGGTTCGATTCCGGCCAAGGGCATGTACCTTGGTTGCGGGCACATCCCCAGAGAGGAGTGTGCGGGAGGCAGCTGATCAATGTTTCTCTCTCATCGATGTTTCTAACTCTCTATCCCTCTCCCTCCTTCTCTGTAAAAAATCAATAAAATATATTTTAAAAAATAATAATAATACCATGCCGGAGACCGATCATTGTCACCTTAATTGCTCTGAATGGTCCAGGCTATTCACTCATGTTTAGATTGAGACATTGATAGTTAAAGCAACCCTTCACCTGTTACTCATGTAAATTCTTGCTGCCTGTTTGTTGTTGGAATTTCCTGCCTAAAAGATATGGCTGTTTTCCCATAGTCTTAATAAAAACTTTGAGCAAGGCCAGAGCAGCGGGCAGTCTTTCCCACTGGAGGTAGGCTCCCTGCCTGGCCCCCAAGTTCCAAATTAATTCCTTCTAGTCTCTCTTCCATTTTGTGTGCGGCCTTCTCCAGAACTCGAACCCTGAACAGGAACCCTGAACCACAAGGGACTTGTAAGGGGCTCCCACAATACAATTACACACCTGTCCGGCATGGCTCAGTGGTTGAGTGTTGAGCTATGATCCAGGAATCACAGTTCAATTCCCGGTCAAGGCACATGCCCAGATTGTGGGCTCGATCACCAGTGTGGGGTGCGCAGGAGGCAACCAATCAATGATTCCCATCATTGATGTGTTTTTTTTCTCTCTCTCTTTCCCCATCTCCCTCCCTTTCTGAAATCAATAAAAATATATATTTTAAAAATGCAATCACACATTATCACACACAAAAATGAACAGTCCCTTAATATCATAAAAGATTGAGGTAGTGTTCAAATTTCCCTCATTGCCTCTCTCTCTCTTTTTAAAAGCCTTTATTTTTTAAAAGCAGTTTCAGATTTACAATAAAACTGAGCTGAAGGTATAGGCATTTCCTATATACCCGCTATTCTCACACATGCATAGCCTCTCCCATTATCAACATAACTCTCCAGAATAGTACTTAAAAAAAAAAAAAGGTGAACCTATACTGACATGTTATAATCACCCAAAGTTCTTAGTTTACCTAAGGGTTTACTCTGTGTTGTACTTTCGATGGCTTTAGACAAATGTATGGCATCATATAGTCATCATTACAATATCATACAGAATATTTTTACAGAATATTTTTAAATATCCTCTGCACTCTGCCTATTAATCTCACCACCACCAGCAGCTCTGGCAACCACTGACCTTTTTATTGTCTCTAAAGTTTTGCCTTTTCCAGAATGTCATACAGTTAAATTCATATAGTATATAGCATTATCAGATTAGTTTCTTTCAGTTAGTAATATGCATTTAAAATACCTCCATGTCTTTTCATGGCTTGATAGCTCATTTCTTTTTGGTATTGAATAATATTTCATTGTTTACATATTCACTCCTCTATTGGAGGAAGTATTGTTTGTTTCCAAGTTTGGGAAATTACAAATAAAGTTGCTGTAAACATTTGTGTGCAGTTTTTGTGAACGTAAGTTTTCAGCTCCTTTGAGTAAATCCCAAAGAATGAAATTGCTGGCTTGTACGGTAAGAGAATGTTTAGTTGTATATGAAACTGCCACACAGTATTCCAAAGTATTTGTGCCATTTTGCATTCCCACCAGCAATGTGTGAGGGTTCCTGGTGCTCCACATCCTCACCAGCATGTGGTGGTGTCAGTGTTTCAGATTTTGGGCATTCTGATAGGTGTGAGGTGGTATCTCATTGTTTTAATTTGCATTTCCCCTGGAGACATATGTGTGGAGCATCTTTTCATATGTTTATTCTCATTGTATATCTCCTTTGTTGAGGTATCGATTAACGCCTTGGCCCATTTTTAAATCAGGTTGTTATTATTGAGTTATGATTGTCTCTTTTAATCTATGGGTTCTCTCTCTTTTTCCCCTTGATATATATTTTTAAATATGTTTTTATTAATTTCAGAAGGGGGGGAGAGGGAGAGGGAGAGGGAGAGGGAGAGAGAAAGAGAGAGAGAGAGAGAGAGAGAGAGAGAGAGAGAGAGAGAGAGAGAGAGAGAGAGAGAGAGAAACATCAATGATGAGAATCATTGACTGGCTGCCTCCTGCACGCCCCCTACTGGGCATGGAGCCCGCAACCAGAGTATATTCCCTTGATGGGAATTGAACCTGGGACCCTTCAGTCCCAAGGACCACACTCTATCCACTGAGCCAAACAAGCTAGGTCTCGATATTTTGTTTAAGAAACAGAGGCGCTTCTCTACAGCTTTTACAGTCTGGATTTTTCTGAATGTCCTTTCAGTGTTGTATAGGAGTTCCGCTGTGTTTCCATTAAATGAGTAGTTAGATTTAGAAATTTGATCAGACTCAGGTTCTTGTTTGGCAAGGTTACTTCACAGGCAATGAGGTAGGCTTCCACTAGGAGACGCAATTACTCTCTTTTTGAGATATCAGAAGCTATTGATCACTGCATTGATTCATTAGTGAACTAAAGGATATCACTAAAGAGTGATATCCCTCCTCCTCTTATTAGTGGGGTTTTTTGCTTCTTTGAAAAAATTTGCTCTCATCAACTTCTGTTACTCTAAGATGCAATTTATAGACCAGAAAAATGCATAATTTTTCTTCTACTTAAGTTTTCCAGATGAAGAATTGATTACCTACCACTATTTTAAAATGACCAGAGTTTTTAAAAGTTATTATAAACTTATGTATGTGAATGTATTTTACACTTTTCAATCCACTGACGTCATTATACTTATGATTGCTTTAATCAAAGTTGTTCAATCTTTGACGAGTGGAAGTCTATTCAGCTTGGCTCCTGAATCCTTTTGACCTGACTCTACTAATCTTTAAAAACTTCCCCGCTTTTTGCTAAGACAAACTTCTTTTACATCTCCTAACTCAGACCTGGGATTAGCTATTTCTCTAAGGTAGTGGTTCTCCAAGTGTAATCTGGGGACCATCCTCTTCCCCTGGAAGTCCCTATGATCCTTTCAGGGGTCTGTGAGATCAAAATTCTTTTTATAATAATACTGAATTGCTATTTGCCCTTTTAAACTCTCATTCTCTCATAAATGGGTATGAAGTTTCCCAAGGCTACATGGTGTGTGATGTTGTGTGATATGATTGAATTCAGAAGCGGTTATAAGAGTTCTGCTATCATTACTTACGCCAGGCATTCAAGAAATTTACAAAAGTGTAAAAACAATGTACTCTTCTCACTAAATAATGGATAGTTTGCTGTTTTAAAAATCTGTTTTAATTTCTAATGCTATTCTAATTCAGTACATATAAGTAGCCCACATACACAAAGCTCTTGGAAGTCCTCAACAATAAGAGTTTAAGAAGTTTGAGGAGCAAAATATTTGAGAACTGCCACTCCAAGGAGTCTTGGTTTCTTTGAATGAAAAATTGTAATTAGAGGTCACAATCTAGGAACTAGAGATGTTCATGGTTACTAAGTTGACCATTCAACGAGCCTAAAATTGATCATGATACTTTTAATGCAAATTCAGGACTACATAGTTTTTATTTGAACTCATACAGTTTATGTTTGTATCTCCTTTTTCCCATTACAGAAATCCCAGAAAAACCATTTCATTTCAGTGTCAGGTTAGCAATACCTCCATCACCATCGCTACCAATATGATTACTTAAAATAGCTTGAGTTTTTTTAAAAATATATTTTATTGATTTTTTTACAGAGAGGAAAGGAGAGGGATAAAGAGTTAGAAACATCGATCAGCTGCCTCCTGCACACCTCCTACTGGGGATGTGCCCCCAACCAAGGTACATGCCCTTGACCGGAATCAAACCTGGGACCTTTCAGTCCGAAGGCCAACGCTCTATCCACTGAGCCAAACCGGTTAGGGCAACAGCTTGAGTTTTTTGTCCTTGAAGTGTATCTCTGTTTAGATGTACAATAATTTGATGGTTTAAAGGTACTTAATGTGTGTAAGATTTTTGGTCCTGAAGTAACAAAGTTCTATAAAATTAAACGTATTTTACAATAATTAGTCTATATATACTGATATTTATTTGTATTTTTTGTTGATATGTGTTAAATTTTAGAATGAAGGAAAATGATGGAAAAAATAAAGTTACTTGAGATTATGCCATGAAGCAGATCAGTTAGATCCATGTGTTTTTAATTTTCAGAGGCTGCTTTTTGTAAATTTAGTTTTGTGATAATATGAAATGTTTACATGGTTCTAGAGTCAGTTTTATTAAATAAGGTATATTCTAAGAAGTTTAGCTTCTATCCTTGTCTCCTCTAACCTATTCCCTTTCTTCCCCATAGGTAATTTTTTAAAAATATTTTTTATTGATTTTTTACAGAGAGGAAAGGAGAGGGATAGAGAGTTAGAAACATTGATGAGAGAGGAACACCGATCAGCTGCCTCCTGCACACTCCCCACTGGGGATGTGCCCGCAACCAAGGTACATGCCCTTGAGCGGAATCGAACCTGGGACCCTTCAGTCGCAGGCCGATGCTCTATCCACCGGGCCAAACCCGCCAAGGCCCATAGGTAATCTTTTAAAAATCAAGTTTCCTTTCCTTTATTTTAAAAATTTAATAAAACATTTTGTATTGCTATTATCTCTCCCCTTAACTGTTTTCACTTTACAATCTATTTTAGAGATTAATCCAGTTACACACAAAACAATTCATTATGTTTTTGTACCATAATTCAACCAGTTCTCTATTGAGGAGTTTTGGGGTAATTTCCAGTATTTATGACAAATAGTGCTGCAGTGAATAGTCGTGCATATTCCTTTCATATTTTTACCACCGTATTTTGGGGGCAAAAATCCTGAAAGTGGAATTGTTGAGTCGAATCCACAGACTCTTAACTGTCCTGCCAAAAGCGGGACGTCTGGTCACCTTATCTTAGGTCACACGAAGCGGAATTCCAAGGTGAGAGAGGCAAGGAAAGAATTTCACATTGGACATCGCACCCCGTGGATCACATATCCGCATCCTCCCAACGCCCGGCTCCCCAGTCCTGCCTGGTCAGACCCTCCAGTCCTCCGACCTCACACGTCGGCCGTCTCGTCTCGCCCCTGACCCCGTAACTACCGCGCCTCGCGTCCTCTCGCTGCTGCGCAGGACCCGCCCGCAGGGCGGTGGGCGCAGGCTTTGCGCATGCCCAGCCGGCGCGCGGCGATTGGAGCCTCTGTAGCCCAGCGCGACGTCATCACGGCGCGCCGCCCCCAGGCGTCCCCGCAAGGTCGCTTTGCCCAGCGGGAGCGCGCGTCCGTGACCGGTCCCAGGCCCGGGGGCGCGCCGTTTCCTCCTGGGGTACCAGCGGCGACATGACGGGGTACACGCCGGATGAGAAGCTGCGGCTGCAGCAGCTGCGAGAACTGCGCAGGCGATGGCTGAAGGACCAGGAGCTGAGCCCCCGGGAGCCGGTGCTGCCCCCGCAGAGGCTGGGGCCCGTGGAGAGGTTCTGGAGTACGTTTCTGCAGCACCCGGCCCCCTGGAAGAACCTGGTGAGTGACCGGCCTCCCTCGCCCGCCATACGCACAACCTTCCCCGACCCCCAGGCTGCCTGCTGGGGTGCCTGCTCTGCTCCTGTGGCCAAGCCGAGGACGCGGGCATCGCTCTGCGCCCGCGAGCCCGATGGTGCCTCCCGAGAGAGGGAGCTTTAGGTTCCACGGAGACGTAGGCGTAGCCAGGTCGCAGCCTCGTCCTGAGTCCTGGCCTGGGCGTCAGGAGTCCAAGAGCATGTGCGGCTTTGGGAGGGTCATGCCCCTCTGTTGTCTCGTGTGATGAGGAGGCGAATCTTTGCTTGGGTTTTACAGCACGTTTGGGTCTCTTTTGATGGTACAAATCTTCCCTCAGACGGATAGCCGAGGGTTCACTGGTTAAAATTCCACGATTTTAGTATTTGAGAACACTTAAGGTTGAGGTTATAATTATAAACTGGTGAACAAAAACAGATTCAGAGGCAGAACAGCATCAAACAATCTGTCAAATTAAAGCAACAAGGACGGAGGGGGATTTGGGGGGGTAATAGATCAACCAAAGGACTTTTATGCATGCATTTAAGCATAACCAAAGGACACAAATCCCTGGGGGGTAGGGGAGGCTGGGGGAAGGGCAGGGGAAAAAAGAGATATTTGTACTAATCTTTGTAATACTTTATGTAATTAAATAAAAAAATAAAAATAAAAAGGTTGAGGTTATAGAGACCCAACTAACACACAACCCATTATCCCAAGGCACGACAAGTCTCTGGCTGATGGTACAGGCCCCATCGCATCACCATAGCGGACAGAATCCTGTTGCCATGCTTAGTGAGTCATATTCAAGAGCCACCTTTCTAAAGGACCGCTATGTACGCGTAATACACTGTCATTTAAAAGTGCCATTCCTGCACTTACTCTGCAGAGAGTCATTCACTCAAGGAGCTATCTTTATTTTCGTGGTCTCTGAACATTTTCTTGAGGTCGTTCATTAAATCACATCCGTTACGAGTGATAAGCACTAATCTCAGAATTGCTTTCACTTACCTACGACATTGGCTGATAATAATGGAATACTACTAATACGTAACACCTGAGTGCTTACTCTGTGCGTGGCACTCTGCTGATGGTTTTCCATGTGTTACTTTATTTAATTCCTTACTCCTGTAAGATAGAAAACCGTTCTTGATGAATGGAAACTGAGGCCTACAAAAACTCAGTGATTTACCCTTGGCCATAGAGCTAGGATTTCACATTAAAATCGATGTGTATCTACTTTCTCACAGTGCTACAAAGTCTGGTGCAAATTTTTCTGGGGGGAAAAGATGGTCTTAGATACTTTTTTCTTTTTTAAAATATATTTTTATTGATTTCAGAGAGGAAGAGAGGGAAGGAGAGAGAAAGAAACATCAATGATGAGAGAGAATCATTGACTGGCTGCCTCCTGCCTGCCCCCTATGGGGATCAAGCCCGAAACCCCGGGCATATGCCCTAGACGCAATCAGACCTGGGACCTTTCAGTCCACAGGCCGACACTCTATCCACTGAGCCAAACCGGCCAGGGCTTAGATACTTTTATTATGGTGGTAAAATGAAACTCTGCTTCAACTTTTCTCTCACCCTTTGTATCCTTGACATTCCTTGATGATTTGGGCAGCCACTGGTTGAAAGTAGACATCCCTTTCTGTAAAGAAGCAAATGATCATTTGTTGAAATCCATCTTACCTTACTTTGAGTTAATTTTTTCTTCCACAATGATATCTATTTCAACACTTAGAATCCTTTCCCTGAAAGGATAGGTATGTTTCCGTCAAATTGGCTGCCTTGGAAAAGTTCCTTTTTTTTTTTCAGTTATCTTTTGCCTTTCAAAATAGTATAAAGGCATCTCAAAGTAAGCATGGAACCCTTCTATTCCAGTACATAAAACACTTCTTCCAGTACTGGTGTGCTTAGGTTGTCACCTCACACTTACAGTAATACAAGTGGTGGAGGTGGGTATCTGAAATGGATAAATTAGGGAGATGACTTTACCTGAAAAATTATGTAGGTTTGATCATTCTGGTTAAATTGATTTAAATTATTCTTTCCTTATCTATGCCCTGCTTTATCTTTAACAAACTTATAATAAAGATAATAAGGGAGTATTTTTTTAACTTAATTTATTTTTTTAGAGAGGAAGGGAGAGGGGAGGGGGGAGAGAAACGTTGATTTGTTTGTTGTTCCATTTATTTATGCATTCATTGGTTGATTCTTGTATGTGCCCTGACTGAAGATTGAACCCACAATCTTGGTGTATCGAGATGACACCCTAATCAACTGCGCTACCCGGCAAGGGCTAGAAGTAATATTTTTTTGAAATCTATAAATGCCTTACTATAGTTTTGCAAAATGCTACTTGCCTTAATGCATCTTGCCCTGCACTCTAGGTATCCCCTAGCAGGCCCTATGTTTAGTAAAAATATTTAAATGGGTGAGGTTAGCTACAGACTAAGGAATTTGTAGCATTTAGAGATTTTAAAATAATCATGACACTGGTGTATTATTAGTGTTTTGTTTTTTTTCTGCCACAAATGTAAAAGATTTGATATGTTTTATTTTGTGTATGATTTTTTTCTCCCTAGATCTATAAGACCTGCCGACACAGTTTCCTTATTTTTACTCATCTACTTATACCTGCCTGGATTGTTCATTATCATTTAAAATATCATGTGGCTGTAAGTATGTTTTAAATAATGTGTTTTTCAGAATTTTTTTTTAAATTATTTCCTATGTGGGTATGCCTTACCCTGCTTTTACTTAGTGGAAATAATGCGCCTCTTATAACTGATTGTGAACACCTTGGAATCCTTTCAGGTAAAAGGTAAGTAATATATGGCTCTTCAAAAAGTTAATCTTTATATTAGTTGCTACAACTTAAAATGCATTTCCTACTAGAAAGAGTATTTAAATGATCAGAATGTAATTGACCTAATAATACTAGTGTAAATTCAGGATCATGAGTAGGAAGGGAGAAAGGAATTTCTAGTTCTTTTTGATCATAGATCTGTAATAAGGTAAAATTCAAAATAGTGAAAGGTTATCTTTGTCATCATTCCATTTCCCTTTTTTTTCATTCTATTTGATTTTTCACAACTTTTTTCTTTAGAATCCAGGATGTTCAAAAGCTTGAACTTTTTCACTGAAAGATCTTGCAGGTGGTGGTTTAAAGGCTAAGGATAGCCCGGTGTAGGGTGTTGGAGCCCAGGCAGGTTGAGGAAGGAGTGCATGCTGGGAGTGGCATGGAAGGGAGAACAGTCTGGCTACCCAGCATGGAATGTTCTAACCCAAACAGAGTAGGAGGGCATTCTTGTACCCATTGCAGAGTGTTAGATCCGGGTAGATTGCTGCATGGGGAGTAGAGGGAAAGTATTGGTGAGTAGACCTGTTTGGAAAGAAGCAGGGGCAGCAACCTGGTGTAGGATATTGGGAGAAGGGTGGTTTGGGGCAATGATGGAGGTGGCAGCACAGAGTAAGATGTCAGAACCTGAATGAAGTAAGGATGTTATTTATATTGGAGTGTGGTGATCCTAACAGGAGAGTGGTTACATACAGGAACATTGGTCAGATAAGTACCAAAATTGATGATAATGGAATCAGAATTCCCATTGTCAGAAAAGGGAGCTACACATATGGGAAGGGAGAAAAACCCTGTGCTACTGGTATGGAATTGGGAGTATGGCTGTGAATTCATGGTTTTTAATAATTATTGATAAATATAGAAGTAAATGTAGATGTAAGTGTGAATATTCTCCAGCTCTGTCCACTGACAGTGCCTGGTGGCAGAGCTGCCTCATGGTAATTAGCACATCCAGCAGCCTCATCTTATTTTCTAAATAAAATTCTTCACTGAAAGAATCCAGAGCTCTTTGGGGATTTGGCCAGGTCCAGGCTGAGGCAGGGAAAATACAAGATGAGCTTGTTCCAGAAGGTAAAGAATTGTTCAAAGAACGATGGAGCTATATCAAAAGGACGCAGTGTCAGCTTGAAAGAACTCTCATGGGGACAGTTTGAGCATCAAAATAAATGATGGCAATAGATGATAGACAACTGAATAAATAAAATGTAAATCCATGAGCCCATACTCATAGATAAGTAAATAATAAATGGGTAAAAGAGAAACCTTTTTTGTATAATAGATTGCTAAATAATAAATGGACAAGGAATGATAGAAAAGTCATAATTTGAGGATCATCATAGTAATTTTTTTTTCATGCAGGGAACATCAAAAGATACTAAGATTTATCTCAAAATACCTATCTTAAACATACTTATTTCAAAGAGAAAAAGGGTAATTTTGTGGTGGAGAAACCTGACAGATACCACCTAAATTAAGAAATGTAAATTAACATTACTAATAATGGGACAAACTGAAATGTACTACTTGATAGGATACAATAAAAAGAAAACAGCATCATTTTTGCAGTATTCCTGCCAAAAATGCATAACCTGAATCTAATCGTGAGGATACACAAGACAAACCCAAATTGAGGGACTTTTCAGCCTGTTCAACCTTCAAAAGTGTCAAGATATTAAAAACTAAAGATTAACGGAAGATTCTTTCTAGATTGGAAATAACGAATTAGACATGTCAACTAAATGCAGTTCTTGATTAATAGGCATAAACTGCTTAGTCAAAAGAAAAAAATGGTTTTAACAGTCAAAGTTTTAAACAGTCTAAACACTGAAGAACAAGTCATCTAAGGGGATTTTCTGAGAATTTCAAACAATTATGGAGACAATTGGTAAAATTTGAATGGGTTCTTTAGGCAGGAGGCAGTAATACAGCAATGTTAAATTCCTGATTTTGATGACTCTATTGTGATTATTTTAAGAATATGGTCCTTAAAACAAAAGAATATTGTCCTTATTTGTAGGAAATAACCTAAAGTAAACCAGTTGGCAATTTACTATGAAATAACTGGGTAAAATTTATTTTTATAATTCTTGCAACTTTCTGTAAGTTTAAATTATTTCAAGGTAAAACAAAAGTTAGGGATGGCCTAACCAATTGTAGATAATCTCATTGAAGTTGCTTGTTAAAAGGAGAATAAAACAAATAACTGGGATTCTCAAAAAATTCCTTCTACCATGGTTTGTTCTCTGTTGATTGTGTGTCTCTTTAAAGTTCTGATTGCTGACATCATCTTTGTTCTCTTAACTAAGCAGATTATATCCATTGATCAACAACTATGGAGTACCTAGCATGTTCTATACCTTTATTGCTATAGAAAATATATAAGACAAAATTCCTGACCTCAAGGAGTTTATAGTAAAGTTGGAAGATAGGTGATTCTGGTAGGAGTATGCTGGAGAAAAGTTATTCCAGGGACAAAGAAAGATACGGAGTCACTAATGAGCATAGCCATAGCTACCCAAGACTCTTGGCTCGGTAGTCTGGGACCAATTATGGAAGGTCTTGAAAACTAGGCAGAGGAGGTTGAACTTTATGTGGTAGGCAGTAGGAAGCTTTCCACTTTTGAATAGGAAAGTGACCTTATAAAAGTGATATATTTAGGAAAACATAAAATGTGGAGTGAATTGGAGGGAGAAAAGTCCTGACATCAAGCAAATCAGCTGGACATTGTCACCGTTAGTAGGTGTTCATTGATGAGACTCTGGTTAGGGCAAAGACTGCAGGAATGGAAAAGAAAAGTGAAACCAGGCAATACTTTCAAAGGAAGAAACAGGCCAAGGTAAGTTAGGGATGGAACCAAGGTTCAGAGTCATTTATGACTCTAAAATCTCTAGCCTTGGGAAGGAGGGCTTTCTGGTCCTGGGGAGAAAGTAAAATTGTTTAGGAACATGAGCTATCACATCTTTTTCTCTGGATGTCCCAGTGGACAGGGCGTGTCTTATGTTTAGAAATCTGAGGTTAATGTAGGAATTAGAGTTGGGATTTAGTATTTTCACTACGTACACACACACACACACACACACACACACACCCCCCACCCCCACACACACACACACACAGAAATCTTTCTGCAACCATTAAAGGGTACTAACAATTTACATATCTAAGGTTCAGAGAATATTTTAAATTTTTATTGTTGGTGGGCTTAAAGTTTTTGTATTTATGTTCACCTACAAATCCACAGGCCACTTCATATGATTATAGGTCTGTATTTTTTCCTTAACATGCAAGACCCTAGAAAAGAAAATATATTATTTTCTGTTAGTTTTGTTTTTAACATCCAAAAGTAGTTTTTATGTGCAGAAAGAACTGTTCATAGTTATCTGGAATATAAATTAATATTCAATTTGTTAATTTCAAATTTAAAAAACATTTTTCTAATTCTTTAAATTTGTTTTTTAAATTCTGTTAAAATACTTACATAGCTAGGAAAATATGAACAGTCTCCTTTCTTTGCTCTCATTATTTTTGAATTCAAGTTGAACTTTCCTAAAGCAATTCTACCTACAAACATAATCAAATTTTCTTAAATGTTTCAAACTACATTTATACATTTTATTTTTAAATACTTATTGGGCAAATTAATAACCCTAAGAAACAAAATTATTTAAAACTTAAAATCACAAGTCTAAATAAATTAAGTTCTTTAATTCTAGAATTCTAGAATTAGTATTTTAAAACCTCTAATAGCCTTACACATTACAAATACTGTAAACAATATTTGGATTGTCCATTGTTTTTGGCACTTATTAAATTTGACATTCACTGGTTTATACTCTGGATTTGATTTACTTTGTAATATCTATATTTAACAATTTTTCTAGGATTGAAAAGAAAGTTATCCTAAAAGAAGTGAATTTAACAAGCTGCAGGTACTAGATCAACAATTCAAGACATTAATATGGTTGCTTATTTGAGGGATTAGTACTTCCAGGTGATTTTTTTTCTGGGTCAAAGATGGACATAATTAGTTAAAGGTTTTGAGTCAGTAGAGGTACGAAGGCCTCTCTTACCTTATTTTCTCTTGATTTGGGCAGGACTGCATTCTTAACCCTTGCAGCCACTTTGTTAACACCTTTACTGCCTACTTGAATTTGACCATCTCTGATGGCATTTCAGTGTCTTATTACTTCTGGTCAGAGTTCTTTTAAAAAATATTTATTTTTTAATTGATTTCAGAGGAAGGGAGAAACATTAATGATAAGAGAGAATCATTGATTGGCTGCCTACTGCATGCCCCCTAATGGGGATGTGCCCTGCAACCAGGGCATGTGCCTTGATGGGGAATTGAACCATTACCTCCTGGTTTATAGGTCAGTGCTTAACCACAGAGCCACACCAGCCAGACTAGAGTTCTTAAAGACATTTTAATGTTTTCACATTGTATTATGTAAAATGTTTTTAAAAACACTTTAATGTCCTCTAATTGTATTCTAAGTTTCCTGCTTTTGGCTTCAGTTTCTCTGAATTTTATATCGTACCATACATTTTTTGGTTTGGTATTTCATGAAGATGTATATGCTTAATCAATACATTTACTCTACAAATATTTATTTAGTTCTTCCTGTGTTCATTGCACTGTTCTAAACGGATAAAGCAGTGAACAAATCAGATGAATCCCTGCCCTAGTGAAATGTTTATTCTGGTCTTGGAGACTGGCAATAAATAGATAAACAAAGAGGTATAAAAGGAGGTGCTAAGTCTGTAGAAGAAAAACTAAGCAGGGTAAAAGACTAGAGAATGATAGGAACTGTTTTTTTTAAATTAGACCTCTCTAAGGAAGTGTTATTTGAAGAGAAACATAAATGACTTGAGGGCATGGACCAAGCAAATAACTAGAAGAGCATTTCAGGTAGCGGAATCATCTATATAATAAAAGCCTAAGTGATTGTTATGGTGCAACGACCAGAATGACTGGTTGCTATGATGCACACTGATCACCAAGGGGTTGGCACTCAATGCAGGAGCTGCTCCCTGGTGGTCAGTGCGCTCCCACAAGGGGAGCACTGCTCAGCCAGAAGCTGAGCTCATGGCTGGTGAGTGCAGTGGCAGTGGCGGGAGCCTCTCCTGCCTTCGTGGTAGCGCTAAAGAGCAGCAAGCCAAGTGGTAAGGAGCAGTGAGCACGCGGGTGGTAAGGAGCAAGGAGTCCTGGGCTGCGAGAGGGCACAGGCTGGGCTGAGAGGACACCACCTCCCCCTCCCCCCAGTGCATGAATTTTGTCACCGGGCCTCTAGTTAAGTATAATGACTCTGAGGTATAAGTATGATGGCTCTGAAGTATAATCACCTGGAAGTACTAATCCCTCAAGCTGGCCCAACTGACTGGACCAATAGCAAAGGAGCTACGATAGTGTAAGTACTATAGTACAGGAGAGAGAGATAGGAGTTCAGAGGCGTAGCCAAGGGCCAGATTGTGCAGGGTCTTAGAGATCACTGCAAGGACTTTGGCTTTGCCTCAAAGAATTAAGACATTTTGAGCAGAGGCGTGATACATGATAAAAGAATTACTTGACTTTGCCTGCAATGTAAAGATTAGACTGTAGGATGGCACGCAAGTGAAAAATGATAAGAGACCTAGACAGGGGTAGTAGGACTAGAGGTGGTGAGCAGCACATTCAGAAAATAATCTCAAGGTAGAACCAACAGGATCTGCAGAGAAGTCAAAGTTTTTGTCCTACTTATTTGAGAGAATGAAAGGGTCTTGTACCAAGATAGGGGCAAGTTAGGGACTGGGGAAACTTAACACTTTGTAATCGGGCATTTTCCTGCCAAATCGCATGCTTCACTGTGTGGTAGCGTTGGAAACACTTTCCTTTGTGCAGGGGCACATTACAAAACTTGCACATGTACCACGTTTCACTGCGTAGTTTGAGTGGCACACATATGACAACGACGTAAAACATTTTTATTTTTGCTGGTTCCAACTAGAGGTTCCAATGTATGTTTCCTCATGTCCATTGACAGTCTCCCTGGTGGATCTGATTTTACTCGTTTCCCGCAAAAAATGTGTTAAGTGTTGGTGGTTAAACTTGAGGTGCCTGCTTGACAGCCAAATACTGGTAACAATATTGAGTAAGCGGTTGTATGAGTCTAGAGTTTGGTGGAAATTTGAGACTAAGTTAAACATTTGGCATATGATCTATTTCTTTAGAAGAAACTCTAAAACCTTAATTAACAGAGCATTACTTTTATTGCAGACAAAACCATATGGCATAGTTGAAAGGAAGCTCAGAATATTCCCAGTAAGTCTTAAAACATCTGATTTTTCTTTTTTTCACTATTTTTCTTTCTCCTTTCCCTCGCTAAGTGATTGACTGAAATGTTCCTATTTTTCACTGTCATTTCAAGTGCCTATCTAATCTAATAAAAATGTAATATTGAAATTGACCATTTCTTTGGGATGCCTAAGCCACGCCTACCAGCCGATCAGAGCGACTGTTTGCAAATTAATGCAGCCAAGATGGAAGCCGGCAGTCACGGAGCTGAGTAAACAGGCAGCTTCCATTGCAGCAGGAGTAAAACTGTTTGCCGGCTGCCTGGGCCCCTCTGTGCTCCCAGCAACAACATATTTGCAACATTGTCTTAATTATAGAAGCCTCGGAGGTGAAGCAAACAGCAGTCCTGGCTGCCACTACTAAGGGAACATTGTCTCAATTATAGAAGCCACGAGCTGAAGCAGACAGGAGGCTTCCTTACCTGCCTAGGCCTCGGCTTAAAGGAATAGTGTATCAATTATAGAAGATAAATAAACCCCAGAAACCTACTTCCAGTCAGCCTTGCTGGGACATTGGGTCAGTGGGAGCTGTGGGCAGCCTGAAAGCCTGCAAACAGCCCTCAGTCCGTCACCCATGCTGGCCATACCCCAGTGGGGTGAGGGTCCCCACTGGGATCTTGGCCAGCCTGCAAACAGCCATCAGCCCTTTACCCGGGCTGGTCAGGTACCCCAGTAGGGACCCCAAACCTGAAGGGACTGTGGGCAGCCTGAAAGCCTGAAAATGCCTGCAGGTCCACACCCAGGCTGGCCACACTCCAATGGGGTGAGGGTCCACACTGGGGGTCTTGGCAAGCCTGCAAACAGCCATCAGTCCCTCACCCAGGCTGACCAGGCACGCCAGCAAGTGGACATCCCCAGAGGGGTCCCAGACTGCGAGAGGGCACAGGTCAGGCTGAGGGACCTCCCGAGTGCACAAGTTTTTGTGCACCAGGCCCCTAGTTTTGTATATTCTTGTTCAAAAATAAAGAAAAAGAGGAAATAGTGTAATAGTGTAAGGTAGTAGTTACAGTTGAAAATGGGAGGTGGGCACCTTTCTATACAGTTACCAAGTTCTCTTCTTTGTCTTCATGCAGCTGCCTCTCAACTCAGTGGCAGCCATGTGGAGGCTATCTGAAACAGACTCTGTACTTCAATCTGATCTTTGAAAAAGGGTGGTGCCCCTGTTTACTAAGCTTTATTGGGCTTCTGTTTCTCAGAATGTTTTCATTGTTAACCCTTACTATTTAAAAATTCAGAAGCAGCCCTAACCAGTTTGGCTCAGTGGATAGAGTGTCAGCCTGTAGACTCAGGGGTCCCAGGTTCGATACCTTGGTTTCGGGCACATGCCCAGTAGGAGATGTGCAGGAGGCAGCTGATCGATGTTTCTGACTATCCCTCTCCCTTTCTCTCTGTAAAGAATCAATAAAATATATTAAAAAATTTTTTCAGAAGCAATTTGTTTTTCCAATCCTGAAAGGTCCTGAATATCTTATTTTTTATTTCTGCTTTCAAATCAGCTACTTCTTGTCTGAGCTCATGTTTCCTAAGGAACTTTTCCAAGGCAACTAATAGTTGAACTCCTTTTTTCTAGTTTCCTCTCCTAGAACCTCAAGCTCATTAGACAGTCTGCTTCCATCTTATTACTGGCTTTCATTTTATTTTTTACCTTCCAATGCCAGTGTCCTTGCCTCCAGACTGCTAAACCAGCGCCATGTGGTTCAGTTTTTATTACAACAGCATTAGTACCAATTCAGAATATTAATGTCTGCGTTAGGGTAATGTTAGTTGTAATAAATTATCCCCAAAATGTATAATGGCTTAAACATAATGTTTATTTTTTTATTAAATAACAATCCTGAGCAGTTCCAGGTTCAGGAAATGGCTGGGGTGAGGATGAGGAATAATCCTACTCTACCCAGTCATTCATGGACTTCAGGTTGACAGAATCTATGATAGAACACAAAGCTGAAACTAAAGCTAAGTAATTTGCCTGAAATTATACACCTTGTCAATGGAGTTTCAGGATTCTCACCATTTGGTCTGGCTCCAAAGCCTATACTTTTTCTAACCCACACACACTATCTAGATTTGAAGACACCTGAACCAGCTCTGCAGGCAAAGTTTGCATTCTGTCTCTATCATCTGGGCCAAATGGTAAACTGGTGATTGCCTAACATATTTAATTGCCGGAAATACATTACCTCCTTATAAAGATGTTTCCGTGTAACTTTTTTCTAGGGCTGCTTCTATTTCTTGGTGCTTTGCAAGTAAACATTATTCCTGCGTCACTTTGTGAAGACCACTTTTATGCGCTTTCTGGTCATTTGGTTTTGAGCTAAACTTCCCCTATTCTTTCACTTATACCTTAAGATTTTGAATACTCGTTTCCCATCTTTAGACAGACACTGCTTTGTCTAAGTCCCTTTATAGTGTGAATGCCAAAGCTGAACTAAATTTTCAGTGTGAGGTCTGACTGAGTAGATATGCCTTGCAGACAAGATTCTTCTAGTAATACATGTTTGTTTTCCTAGGGTGATATAATTCTGGAGACTGGAGAAGTAATTCCACCAATGAAAGAATTTCCTGATCAACATCATTGAAGATTAATTTAAAATTTCAAAGGCATATGAGCCTAAGTTTTGTTGCTACATTACCATATTTACTGAATATATTCTCTGGAAAAGGAACTTTAATAAAGTTTACTCTTGGATATGTGTTGTCTATTTCTTCCCAAATACTGTACAATTTAAGACTTTTTGAGTTATTTAACAATAAATACAAACTGGACCTGCTTAAAAAAAATGACAGGAATGATCATCTTTTTCTGGCCATTCTTGAGTCAGAAAACAAAATGTAGAAAATTAGTCACATGATAATTTTTTTCTTACATAATACTTAATCTAGATTGTCTGTTGTGTATGTATGCAACAGAATGAAATGTAATAAATATAAGGTTAGAAATTCCACACTTGTTTTAAAGGTAGCTTTCTGAGGCATTTTAAAAGACGTATTTTGGGAATTCTAAATTGAAAATCATGGCATTTCATCTATGATCTGATACTCAAAGGCTGTCAGATCTAGGTTGCTTTGTTATATGAGAACTTAAAAGTATACATATTGAAAAAGTACATTCATGGTTTATTATAAAGGACTGTATGCAATAATAAATTTGTAAACTTTACATTTTGGATTTTACTTTAAATATAGACCTGTGTCAGGTAAGCATAAAGTGAAGTATTTGCATAGAATAAAATCTAGAGGAATTACAAATTTCATTCATTCCCAAATATTTTGTCTGGGTATTTCTTCCTTAGTTGTCGTCGAGCGGCAACTGTCGATGCATAGATGACATATCCCCAGGAAAGTAATACGATCGCGAGGAGCAACTAAAAAATATAAATGAATAAATAAAAATTTAAAATAAAAATGCAAGAGGGGGAGTAACAGCAAGAAAATTCACTGTGGGTAGTACTTCCTCGCTGCCCCCTCCCCATTGGTTGCCATGTACGTTGCTAGGGTGGACAGGACAGTAACAAACGAATAAGTGGAATTCCGGAGGCGAGCCCACCCACCGTCCTTACGTAAGAAGCGGAAGAGCGTGTCCTCCAGGAAGAGGCGGAGTCAGGCGAGGGAGTGGAAAGCTGAATGCAAGAATGGGTTTTGGGGTTTGTGGGCGCTGAAGCAATACGGGGGCTTCCGCCCGGGGGACGAGGGAGCCGACACCGTGGAGCCTCGCCAGACGCGGGACCTACCACGGAATAAATCCGGTCGAGGGTGCGGCGACTCACTGGCCTCATGGTAAGGAGACCACGGCGATCCGCGGGAATGGGCAGGCCCTGCAGGCCCTAGACTCCAGTAACCTCCGGGACGGCGGCTGTCGGGCGGCGGCGGCGGCCATCTTACATCCGGGCACGAATGCCCGCCCCCTCGCCTCCAGGGCCCATTCCCGAGCGCGGGGCGGCCGCTTCCGCCCGGAGCGGGGGCGGGCTTACGGGGCCGCGGGCCCAGGGCCCTGATCCGGCAGGGATTCGACAAACGAGAAAGTGATTTAAAGGGCTTTTTTGGCCGTTTAGAGAGTTAGGCGCACCTCGTCAACTGGTTCTTTCAGTTGCAGTGCAGTTTTAATGCAAGGTACTGTACCGTCTTGTGCATTTTAAAGTTTATTTGAAAAACGAGTATTTCAAATATGACCCCGGCGTTTAATTCTGGGAGAATTAACGTTTCCTCTTGCATCTGTTCCCACATCCTATTGATAGTCTTTAGTATATTTAACCTTTGGCGTAAACCATACCACCCACGTGTGTATAACAGAGACGAATCGTTGCGGGAATCCCTGTTACCTGAGCCCTTCTTCAAGAAACAAAAAAGTCTTCCATGACGCGGTGTCGTGTTTAATGTAAATGGTAACTTCTCCGAAGAAATCACGTGGCCTCGGGCACACTGGACCTGCCAGTCACCCAGTGCGTGGGGAGCGTTTGCTCTGCGCTTGGGGCGGGAGGACGGCGGTTTGGCCCGCGCGCGGCGGGGGCGAGGGCGGCGCCGCGGGGTTGGGGGCGCTCGCGTCTGAGGCCGGAGGGCCGGCGGGGGCCGCGGGCCGCGGGCCGCGTTGGGCACCGGTGCTCTCTCTCTCGTCCATCTCGGATATCATCCAAAAATAGGGTCTTAATCCCGATTCGGGGAGTGGGGGAAGGGGAAAGCCGTCTTGATAGGAAAACGGCCTGTTTTGCGCAGATTTCGAGGCCGCGTCCTCGAGCGGGTTCCCGTGCACCCCGGCGGGAGAGCTTGCCGTCGGGAGACTGGCATGCTGGCGGGGCTCTGGCTTCGGGTTCCAGTCACATCTCGGTGCTGTTATTTCCCGGGAGGTCAAGCGACTTCACCCCGTGTCACTCCGTTCCTAGAGAGTCGTCTAGTAACTGCTCGCCAAGTTTGGTGAGGGTTCGATGAGACCCGCTAGTTACCGTGTCTCCCTGCCAGGTTAGGAGCGAACGTTGAGTTACTGCCTTTGTAACCCCCGGAGACTAGTGTGGAGAACGGTGGTGGGGCGCGATCTCGGGGATTTCTGCCCCGGAGGGTCGGCGGCGCGCTCCCTCTTGGAACGCGGGGGGGGGGGGGGGGGGCAGCGCACCTGGCTCCGCCCTCGGGGCCGGCGCCCTCCTGTGCGCATGCGTCCCGCAGGCGGGTGTTTTGTTTTGACGCGCCGGGGGTCTTGGGGTGGGTTGGGCTGCGACCGTCGCCTCCCAGCTCCCATTGGTGATGAGCGCTTTACGTCACAGGGGTCGCCACAGCCGCCGGGGTCTCCGCTGTCTCGCGAGGAGGGTGAAGCGCCCCCGCCTGCTCCGACTCGTGAGGGCCCGCGGAGAAGTCGCCGGGTACGCCTCCGCGGATCCTGCCGGCACCGGCCTGGCTTCCTGGGCCGCCGGGAGCTTGCCACCAGTGCCCCAGCCCGGCGTTCGCCGACCTTCTCCGAGGTGAGTGAGGCTGGGAACAATGGGGCGCGGGGGTCCCTTCCAGAGGGAGGCCCGTAGACTCCATAGGGGTGGGGGGGACCGGCACTAAAGGTCCGAGTCCGAATCCTGGTATTTCCACTCTCAGAGGTGTGACGGATGGACTCTCCAGCCTCTCGGAGCCTGCCTGTAAAATGGGAAGAACGGTGTTTTAGTTCGCTGTGGTGATGTAATGCACCTGGTGGTTGTGGCAGTTCCCCGCCGAAGGGAGCGTGGGCTGCCGCCGTGCCTGACGGAGTGGTCCGTGCGGCGCTACACGCTGTGGGCCGGGCTCGTCCCGTCAGTCCTGTGGCTTTCCTCGAGGGCTGCGGCTTCCTACGCTGGGCGGGGGCAGGACTGAGATGAGACCGTGACTTAGTGAATAGGAGTGCCAAGTGAATGGGAGTTTGGGTGGGTGATTTGTGGTGAAGGTTGGGGGTGAGATTCGTTTGTTCTTAATCAGTGACATGCAAGACTATGTAGTCAGCCAGTGGCCTGGCTGGTATGGCTCAGTTGGTTGGGCACCGTCCGTGCACCCAAGATTGCCAGTTGGATTCCCAGTCAGGGTACGTGCCCAGGGTGCAGCTCGATCCTGGCAGCTGATCCATGTTTCTTCCTCTCCCTTGCTCTCTCTAAAAGTCAATTTAAAAAAGTTTTTCAAAAAAAGAATCAATGAATGTGTAAATAAGTGGAACAACAAACAGATGCTTCTCTTTTCCTTCCTCTTTCTAAAATAAATAAATAAATAATTAGAAACAATGTATTTAAAAGTCTAATAATCCCTTTGTTATATAGAGAGCAAGGGTGGGGAACCTCTCATATAAACCCTGCGAATAATTTGGTCTGTCTCTGCCAAGGCATTAGGGGTATGTTAATTCAATGTTTGACCAAATATAGCAGGCTAATTTTTTTAGTTGTGTCTTATCCTAAAGGTTTTGTTGTCTTTTTTTTTTCCCCCTGAGTAGAATAAAAAACAGACATAGGAGGAAATGCTGAGAAATGTGTGCAATATTAAGGTTTCAGAGTTTAAATACGTTGACAGAAAAACGATTGGTGTTCTATATTTATGATTCTATTCTCTTAAGGACTGGTGATTTTTGCATTTCTACTGTAGAAAACAGAAAACTAGAAATAATTGGGCCCCTTGAAGAAACTTGTTCAGCACTGAGTCCCTATTAAGTTACTGCTCTGAGAAAGTTAAGATGCTCCAGATGAGCACATTTAATTTGAAATCTGTGATGAAATAGTTATTTCACAATTTCAGATTTTTGTTGTGGGGTTTGTTTTTGTTAGAACTTGCTGTAACCAATGAGTCTATTGTTTAGAAAATTACAGTTCTGTTATTTGACTAACTTGACAGTAGTTGACTGGTGGTGGGAGTTCCTGTGATAGAGGTGGAGAAAGATGAATAATAAATAGTCCAGGCCACTTGTCTCAGTGATTGAGCATCGACCTATGAATTAGGAGGTTAAGGTTCAATTCCTGGCATGCAGGGGGCAGCCAATCAATGATTCTCTCTCCCTTACTCTCTAAAATCAATTTAAAAACCGCTAACCGGTTTGACTCAGTGGATAGAGCGCCAGTCTGCAGACTGAAGGGTCCCAGGTTCGGTTCCAGTCAAGGGCATGTACCTTGGTTGCGGGCATGTACCTTGGTTGCGGGCACATCCCCAGTAGGGGGTGTGCAGGAGGCAGCTGATCAATGTTTCTCTCTCATCGATGTTTCTAACTCTCTATCCCTCTCCCTTCCTCTCTATAAAAAATCAATAAAATATATTTTAAAAATAAATAAATAAAAATAAAAATTTTAAGATTAATAACAGGCTCAGGAAAACAAAGGAAGAAACTAATATTTAACATATATAAAATCATTAGTAAAATACAGCTAGATGAATTTTATAAGGTAATCAGGCTAAAATGTAATACAAATTAAATTTCAGCTTTGGCAAATTCATTTAAGTTATAGGCAATATAAACTGATGAATTTAAAATAAAACTAATCTTTAAGATTCTAATGATCCTTGTGGGAAATGATAATGGAAAGGGACTGAAAGCATAATTCAGGATACATTTTGGCTGACTTTCCATTAAATAAAAAGGCTAACAAAGGCTGTTTAAGGGGGTTGAAAGGAAATCAGTGTTTAACTGATTATAATAGCATAGTAACAATAGTGTAGTAATAATAATCACAGCATAATAACAATATTTAGTGAGCATTTGCTGTGAGCCATGTACTGCCCTTGAGTGGTTTTACACTTAGTATTTAATTTTCACTAAAAATCCTTTTTGTATTTAAAAGAATATTTCACTAAAAAAACACAAAGGTCTTTAAACAGCTAAACTTTCTGCTATGCAAATTATCTCACTAACTAGGTGTATGAAATTTGTGCATGGGGGGTGGGGTAGGTCCCCTTAGCCCAATTCGGGACCAGACCACTGGCTCCTTACTGCTCACCTGCCTGCC
>PVJC01024876.1:0-25201 GCA_004026665.1 Murina feae | reverse complement strand
GATGAATAGCAAGAACCTACAGCCAAGGTACTTTACCCAGCAAAGCTATCATTCAGGATTGAAGGTCGGTTAAAGAGCTTCACAGACAAAAAAAAAGCTAAAGGAGTTCATCATCACCTAACCAGTATTATATGAAATGCTGAAAAGTATCCTTTGAGAAGAGGAAGAAGAAAAAGTAAAGATAAAAATTATGAACAACAAATACATATCTATCAACAAGTGAATCTAAAAATCAAGTGAATAAAAAATCTGATGAACAGAATAAACTAGTGAATAGAATAGAATCAGAGGCATAGAAAGGGAGTGGACTGACAATTTTTGGGGGGGAAAGGGTTTTGGGGGTGCGGGAAGAGACTGGACAATAATCGTACACCTGTGGATGAGAACAGCGGGGGCGGTTAAGGACAGAGGGTGGGGTGGGAACTGGGAGGAGGGGAGCTATGGGGGGAAAAAGAGGAACAACTGTAATAATCTGAACAATAAAGATTAAAAAAAAAAAAAGAAGTGGATGGTCCCTGAGGTCCAACTTTCTGGGACTTTTTCCCCTAGGGCCTTCACCAGATCCTCCTTCCAGACAACAAACAAGACCTGCGGCCCTTCATCCTCGTGAGCCTGGGAGTTGAGTTGATAACGGTGTGGAAAGACAAATTTTGTGAAATGATTGACAGCAAGGTAACAGAAAAGTTGTCCAGGTTCAAGATCGGGTACCCCAGGTCAGTGCTGGCTATGTGTGTATATCCCACCAGATCAAATGAAAAACTTTTCACCTATTTTAGTAAAAGAAAGAAAAAAAATGATAATGCCTAATGCTGACAAAGATGGGATGAAATTGGTAGTTGTTGCTACACTCTAAATTGTCTCAGTTCTTTGGATAATAATTTTAGCATTATGTTTTAAGTGCCATAAAACTGTTGCTGCTTTTGGAAGCAATGGTCTACCTGTGAATTTATTTTTATATAACTAAGTTATGGGGAAAGCTACATGCATTAAGATGTTCATAGCAGTCATATTCATAATAGAAAAACCACCACCACCCTCATGTGTTACTAAAGGGATAGTTTAGAAAATTGTGATCCATGCTCTAGCTGGTTTGGCTCCGTGGATAGAGCATCGGCCTGCTGACTAAAGGGTCCTGGTTTCAATTCTGGTCAAGGGCACATGCCTGGGTTGCAGATTAATTCCCCACTAGGGGGCATGCAGGAGGCAGCGATCAATGATTTTTCTCTCATCATTGATGTCTCTCTCTTCTCTCTCTCTCTCTCCATTTCTCTCTGAAATCAATAAACATATATTTGAAAAAAAAAAAAACACAAAACTTTGCAGGCTTATTTCACTGCCTATAGGATACAGTGTGACTTAATGCCACATAAATGGATCTTCATGGTCTGACCCCTTAACTTCCTTGCAGCACCTCCTGCCACCTCAAACCTCTCCAACAACCCAGGCAGATGGCCTCCTGGACCCTCCATATAATCACCTTTGCCACTGTAGGCCTTTCTACCTGAAATGCTACCCCCCAATCCTATCCCTCTTTTTCTAGTAAATTCCTGCTCATTCTTTAAGATTCATCTTTCAACACAACCTTTCTTGACTGGCCCCCAGTTGGGGTTGTACCCCATTCTGCACACTCATCGTGCTCCCTTTGCGGCTCTATCACTTACCACACATTGTATTATAGCTGTTGACAGCCACGTAGTTTGTATATATCTTTCCTCCACCACTTGATTCATTGCTTCACAAAGGCAGGGACTGGACTTTATCTGTCTTTCATCTCTAGCACCTGTATAGTACCTGGTAGGTAAATGTTGACTGAATGGGGCATATTCATTGCAGAAAACTAGAAAATGCTGACCACTTAAAAAGGTGAAAACCAAAATTATGTGCATTCCTCCACCAATCCCAGTTAGTGTTTTGTGTATTTCTTTTTAGTATTTATTTACTGCATGGATATATGCCAAATGTGCATTTACTATTCACATACACACAAAGTTTTATAATGGGAACATGCTGAGTATACAATTTTGCATCTTCCCCCCCTTTTTTTCTTGTGGTGATATTGTGAGCAGACTTGTTTTGCTGGCATGTGTGGGAAGCAAGTAATTCCCATGGTAGAGAAAGAGGTGTAAAGGCAGAGATCTGTAGCTATATCCCATAAACACATGAAATAATTTTATATGGGATTTGTATGACCTTGAATAAATCATTTCCCCTCCTCTAGGCTTAGACTCCAATCTGAAAAACAAGAAAATTAGATTAGAACAGTGTTTCCTAAAGTATGGAACACATTCACAGAAGGTTTACAAGGTGATTTTAGGCAGCACGTGGATTGACATTGTTAGTTTTAACAGCTATGTATTTATTCTAGTGTGAATTAGAAAAAAAGCATGATTCATTCACTACACCCATGACCTGACAGATTTTCTTGCTTAGAACAAAGCCAAAGTAAATATTTAAGTAAAAGAAACTATGTAGATTTGAGAAAAAATCGTTAGTAAATTAAAGAACAGATAACATGCAGATATGGCCCAAATTGGGGCAGTTCTATGAGAAAAACAAGTTGGAAAACAGTGGTGGTTCCTTGCAGTTCAAAGATGCCACAGTTCTGATTTGCGTGCACTACCAATATAGTTAGAGGTAACTACCCAAGAAATGATTTAAGGAGCTTTAGCTTCTGCATAATGCCTTGTACATGATGAATATCAGTTAATGCCTGTTGAATTGAAATTCAGAAAGGCTTACATAGACTCGAGGGTGGCAGATGTTTGGGCTGCCCAGTCAGCACTTGGTTGCAATCGTCTATAATGCTGACATTGAATTCTGTCTTATTCATTAATTGTTGAACTCATGTTCTGCTAAAGCAGGCAGAAATCATAGCCAGTATCTAGCTCAAATCATCCATGTTTTAACTGAGGACCGCGAGGCCCAGGAAAGGGCCTGTCACATCCTATAGGTCACATAGTCACTGACTGAGACACCTGTCCTGTCAATGCTACAGGCTAGATATCCTGAAACCTCTCCCTATAAAACACAGTGAGTGCCATGTAGAATATAATCACAGGAAAGGAGGGAAATCGCCAAAGGCAAAATGAAGAGGAGCCTAAAAGCCAAAGCACAGGGGGATCCAGTTTTGGGATTGCCCAGCAAGGACAGGTTTTAAGGGAATCACGGGTTGAAGTTGTACAGCCTGCAAGGACAGATGAGACTTTCAGTTCAAGTGAGGCAGGGAATGGAAATAAAGTGCCTGCATGAAGCTGAGGTCTCTAGAAGAGCTACCCTGTTTAGTGAAAAACAGATTAAAAATCAGTATGACCATCAGCATCAGGAGGTAACATGGAATTTGGTCTGTCTTAACTTGGAAAAAGAAGATCCCCTAAGAATTTGTAATTGCTTGCTTGCCCCCTCAGAGTTTGGTGAGTCCCTTAGCCTCTTTGGCCCCAGTTTCCATGTTTGTGAATTGGAATGGTTATGAGGATCAAATTAATTAACAAATGTAAAGTGCGTGGTACATGGTAAGTGCTAAGTCAGAGTTAAATAGTGTTGTCATTGTCTATTATGTAAAAAACTGGAAGTTAATGGAAATGAAGACTTTCTAGTGATGTGCTGGTGAAGGTTTAACAGCAAACTCTCTGGGAGGTGGGAAGTAATCCTGATTTGAAGTGTTTGCCCATTCCTCTGGTGGACACATTCCCACCATGTCCAAGGTCGAACTACCAACCTGATGGAGTTGAGAAGAGATGCACACAATCATCTCCTGCGAGCTAGTGGGAGCTGACTCTGATACACCACTGAGGCCAGTGGGACTAGATTATAGCCCACTCTAACCTCTGGATTTTTTATTAAGTTGCTCTCTGTGGATCATAGTGGACTCTGTTCTGATCAAATAATGGCGCCAGAAGAATGTTCTAATCTGTTCATGATTTATTAGGTTTGCCTCCTTAGGTGAGAGTACAGGCAAGTCAATGGAAATTGAACTTACCCTTCACTTGCTGTGGTCTCAGAATGAAATTAGCCAGTGAGTGCTGAGCCTATGCCAGCCTCCCCCACTTTCCCCACCTCACATGCTATGAGGGCAGGGGGCAAAATAGAGCCAGGACACCAACACCAGTAGCTTCAATCTGCTTTCCATCTTTTCTTTATGTTTGTATTGATTTCAGAAAGGAAGGGAGAGGGAGAGATAGAAACATTGATGTAAGAGAATCATTAACCGGCTATCTTATGCATGCCCCCTACTGGGGATCGAGCCCACAATCCTGGTATGTGCCCTTGACCAAAATAGAAACTGGGACCCTTCAGTCCGCAGGCCGATGCTCCACTTGGCCAAACCAGCTAGTGCTGCTTTCCATCTTTATAGATATGCCTGCTCTGGATATTTCATACAGGTGGCATTCTACAATTTGTGGTCTTTTGTGACTTGCTTTTTAGCATAATATTTTCAAGTTTCATCCATGTAGCAATAGTATCAATACTTCATTCCTTGTTACTGTCAAATAATATTCCATTGCATGTGTATACCATACTTTACCTATTCATCAGATAATGGACATTTGAGTTGTTTCTATGTTTTGGCTATTATGAATAATGCTGCTATGAACATTCTTGTTCAAGTTTTTATGTTGGCATATGTTTCCATTTCTCTTGGGTATATACCTAGGAGTAGACTTGCTGGGTCATAAATAACTATGTTTAATCTTTTGAGGAGCTGCCAGACTGTTTTCCAAAGTGGCTGCATCAATTTACATACCCATCAGTAATATATTGGAAACCTTGTTCCGATATTTTCATATCCTCATCAACATTTATTATCTATCTTTTGAATTATAGCCTTTTTTTTTTTTTTTTACAAAGAGGAAGGGAGAGGGAGAGTTAGAAACATCGATGAGAGAGAAACATCTATCAGCTGCCTCCTGCACACTCCCTATTGGGGATGTGCCCCCAACCAAGATACGTGCCCTTGACTGGAATCAAACCTGGGACCCTTCAGTCCACAGGCTGATGCTCTATCCACTGAGCCAAACTGGTCAGGGCGAATTATAGCCCTTTTAGTAGATATAAGTGGTATCTCATTGTGGCCTTGATTTACATTTGCCTGATGGCTAAAGGTCACATACGTAATTCAGTGGCCACATTAAAGAACTAAAAAGAAATGGGTGAAATTAACTTTAATAATATATTTTATTGAATTCAGTATATCTAAAATATTATCATTTCAACATATAATCAATATAAAAATTATTAATTAGATACTCTACATTCTTTTTTTGTTATAAGACTTTGAAAGTGGGTGTATGTTTTAGACTCATGGCACAGCTGTAATTCATATTAGCCACACTTCAGGTACTCAGCAACCACATGTGGAACAGCACACGTCTAGGGAAGAAGGTGTGGAAAGTAAAGGAGGCAGAGAGAAGAGTCTGGGAAAAGACACAGAGGTGGGAAGGAGCACACTGTGTTTAGGGATTGAAAAGAGTGGTGGGAGGCAAGGCTGGGGGGGCAGACCACAGGGAGGAGCTGGCGTGGGAACCTCAGCATGTATGCCTTATCTTCAGCGATAACAGTATGTGCCAGAAGTTCCTCATGGAGAACAGCTGGAATATCTTCCGAAAGGACCTGATGCATCTGCTGGAGGAGCCTCGCCGACATCCACCACTCACCCCAATTCGGTACAAGAAGAAACAGATCTACAACCCCAAGTCTCTGACGCTTGATTTGTGTAACTTGAACAAGAAGACTAAACCTAATTATCCCATTTTTATGGCACCCCAGAAAAACCTCCCCCCACTGAGAATTGTTCAGGCCATCAAGGCACCTCGGTACAAAATCCAAGAACTCCTGCCTCGGTACAAGAATGCAGGGGTCCTTGTTTAGACCAAATAAAGGATGGAGGCTTGGCCACTGTGTTTCTTGAATGGACACCATAGGAGTTGTGGAGCTTGGAGTGGGGGCTACCGGGGGCTGAGCTGTGGGTCTGGACAGAAATTTAGGGGCAGCAACGGGGGCATTGTTTCCCTTGACACTTGTGGGGCTGAGTGAGTGGATGGATGGTCAGGAGGCAGGAGGCTGGGCGTGGATGGGTTAATCAATAAAGATGCTCTCAGGGTGGGAGGGTTGTATCCGAAAAGACGGATAGGAGGCACAGAGGGGTTCAGACCAAAGTGAGCAAGACTGGGGTTGCAAACTCAAATGCCTTCCAAGGCCAGACAAGTCATCTAAAGGAGAGCAGCAGAAGGATTGGGGAAACAACAGAGAATGGTGGGGACTGGTGCACACGTTCCCGTCTCGATGGAGCAGCTGCTCCTTAGACCCAGTCAATTGATACCATGCCAGGAAACAAGTGTAGGCCTGGCACTGCTGGTCTATTTTTTGAAAAGAACTAAGAAACCAAATACTTAAGAAGATTCCTACTGGTTTTTAAATGTGAACAACTAATTCAAATTGTTTTTAATACTGTGTTAGGCAAACAAAACACATACGTGGGCTGTGTTGGGCCTACAAACTGCTATTTTGCCAATGCTCTTCAAGCACCTGTCAGACTGACAGGGTGTTGCCAGAGACTGGAGGGAGGCATGACTGTGGAGGGAGGTATAAAAAGCCAGAGGTGGGCAGCATGACAGGAGCGGCATCCTGGGTCAAGGATGAGGATCAAGCAGCCTGAGAGAGAGGAGGCAGGCCAAAGATAAGGAGGTGGTTGGCTGGACTTACAGAGGGCTCCCCAGTGTCTCTGCAGATGGATCCTGAATCTGCAGTCACCTGTCACTGACCTAGGTTGGCATCACAGACCCAGCGCTCACTTACCTCTTTCCCTTGGGAAATCCCATAGTTTAGTTGTGGCAGTGCCAAGGGGCCTGGTGGAGGCCATGACAGCACAAGGGCCTGGCCTGGGGCCACCAAGAGAATATGAGCCCTCCTGGATACTACACACTCGAACACTCACCTAGCCCACCCTGGCAAGGAGTGAAGTCTGAGGGACAGCTGAGTGCTGAACCGGACATCGAAAGCTCTGGGGAACCTGGCTCTGTTTCCATTTTACTCGACCCCTTTGAGCACCTTGAGTTCTTTACCTTCACCCCAGTTTCTCCAGTGGCAAAATAAGCAAGTTGGACAAGATCAATGGTTTTCATGAGTGAGGGTGAGTACAGTTTGAAAAACATATTCAACATTATACTTTTATATGCTGAATTTAAAACTTTTTATGTTGCACAGCAAAGGGGAAGGAATATGGAATTTTTCTATTAGAAGGCAGTATGGGTGGAAAAGGGTAGAGAAGCAATGAATTTAATCATCTCAACTTCCCTAATAGATCCAGAAGTTCAAAGAGTCTGAGGCATCTGTGGTAATCCTGGAGGGGCTGTCTGTGACCCACAAGGATGGGGTGGCACTGTTTTGGACCTAAGTAAGTGGGAATGTCTGACTTTATGTGGGATCTTTTTGCATGTAGGGCTGTGGCTCAAAGATGATGGTGTGGACATCTTGTTCATTCAGTCAAAATTTATTTATTAAGTACTTGCTGCATAGCAAATTCAAAGGAGGATAAGAGACAGTTTCTGTTCCTTCTTATTCTCTAGGCCTGAGGTCAGCAAACCCTTTCTGTAAATAGCCAAATAATAACTATTTTGGGTTTTGCCAGCCATGTAGTCTCTATTGTAACTACTCAGCTTTGTATGGTGAAATCAACTTTAGTGTTCCAATAAAGCTTTATTTACAAAAACAAGTGGCAGGTCAGATTTGGCCTGTGAGCCGTAATTTGCTTACTCCTGCTCCAGGCAATAGGGAACCCTTGAAGGTTCTTCAACAGATAGGATATGCGGACAGAAACTTATTACTGAGCACTTATTCCATGACAGCCATCTTGCTAAGCATCTGACTGAAATCTGATAACCTTTGGGCTAAGATCCCAGGTCTGCCACTTAATGGTTGTTGAGGACTAAAAGAGTTGGTACATGTACAGCACAGTGGAGGATTGTATTCACCGAGACTCCTGGATCCACTTCCTGGAAAGTGAGGGAAAAAAAACTTGCAGAACAAAAGGCAGATCATGTTTCCCAGGAGAGTAGTGGGTGACAGAACAGACTAGAAGGGCAACCTGGGAGTAAAGACACTGTGTTGGGGAAAGAAACTGTGTGGGCTGGTCTTCAGGAAGTCTTGAGGGAGCAGAGAAAGCACAGCTTTTTCTGAAGCCACTATGTAACAGAAGAACCCAGAATGAGAAATGTCTAAAGAGGACTTCAAAGAGTTTTTCTGTATATTGAAAATGTGTTTCTCCTTTGGGATTTTCTTGAGAAATCAAGTAAACTTTTGAATAGCTCTTTTTAAAAAATATATATTTTATTGATTTTTTACAGAGAGGAAGGGAGAGGGATAGAGTTAGAAACATCGATCAGCTGGCTATACACCCTCCTCCCCCAATGGGGATGTGCCCACAACCGAGGTACATGCCCTTGACTGGAATCAAACTTGGGACCCTCCAGTCCGCAGGCCAATGCTCTATCCACTGAGCCAAACCAGTCAGGGCTTGAATAGCTCTTAACTAGGTTTTATGCAGTACTGCTGTTTCTTTGACTTCAGTAACCAAGCAGAGAGAGGGCAACATGAAGCCCCAGCTATATTTGGGTTACACAGATAATAGTGCTCAGTGCACATTAGATGTTATTAGCACCTTTTTGAATGAGATCAATTTGGCCATCCGGAGACTCTCTTCCCCTTTCAATGGGATAGGAAACCAGCTTTGGAAAGCTAAGCCTTAATCATCCATGATAAAGGCCATTCCTAAGAGATTTGGGGTGAGGCGGTCCTGGCTGGCATCTTGCCCAACCCCCTGACTCTTCACTAAAGTGAATGGTTACCAAAAAAAAAAAGTAAATGCTTACTGTCAACATTAAGGGGCAGCCTTAGAGGGAAGAGTCCAGAGGCAGGTCTCCAAAGCATTAATTAGCATGCACTGTGGGTGAGGGCGCTGTTGCAAGGATGGGTGAAAAGTGTGGGAGGGCTTGTGGTTGCTTGTAAGTATGCAAGAGCCTCCTAGCTCTGTGAGCTTCAGAATGAGCAAGCAGTTGTTTTCAAGGCTCCCTCCTCCACACACACTCAGCAATATGGCACAGGGATCAGAATCAGGCAGGGGAGCACAAGTTAGGATTTATTTGCTCATTCAGAAGGAGCAAATATGATACTCCTTTGCACAATGGTTAGCAACCAACTATGTTTTTAGTGCTACAGAAGTCCTCACTGCCCATCTGGGCACAAATCCTGGGGTCAGGAAGTGCACAGTAATCTGCCATGAGGCAGAAGGGCCTGGGCTCAGGTACTGAGTGCCCAGCATATGCCAGGTATTATGTGACGTACTCAATAGAGTCCATCACTTATCCTGAAAATATTTCCTGGCAACTAAGTAGGTGGCATTATCTCCATCTGACAGATGAAGAACCTGAAGCTCAGAGATGCAAAGCTTGTCTAAGCTCACTGGGCAATCAGGCGGTGCACTGTTCCAGGAACTCCATGTGCTTTCTCTGCACCCCAGAGCCCTCCTAGGCAGTCAGCTTTACAGTGCATGTACTGTTACACTAGGTTATTCATCTATCCCACATGTGCCACCTGTTTTCAAAACAGAAATTCTGCACACACAACCGGGAATGGTTCTGGAGAGAATATAATCACTCTTTGGGATTTTCCATATGTAAATAAGCCTAGTCATACCTGGGAGAGGCACACCCAGGCCACGTGAGCTAAAAATATAGCCCTCAGCACTAACAGCTTCCACTGTTTGGGGAAAATGAAAAACAAAAAACAAAAAAAACACAAACATTTGAAAAATAAACATGGGAGATGTTGCCAGTATTTGTTATAGAAAGTGTTTAAGATCCCATTTTGGGGTTGGAAGCAAAACTATTCTTTTAAATCCTCTACTCTTTTTATATAACTCGTGGAAAAATCTTACCTTCCAATTATGGGAAGTCTAAAGGGTGAGATGAGTAACTTTGCAACTCCCAGAGTACCTCCAGAGGCCATTTTGCTGTGATGCTTTTCTATTATTTGGGGACTTAAGGGATTAACCACAAGGGTTCTGAGTTGCAGAATCTGTAATCACTAGTTCACAGCCAACAACCCAACAACAGGTCCAGTAGTATCAAGGTGCTGAGAAGCAGCAGAAAGCGGAAACAGGGATTTTCATAGCTGCTGATGGCTATAGGCTAGAGCCCTGAGGGGAGAGCTGGTGCAGTGGGAAGGTGGCATATTGGGATATGTGCTGAATGGCTTTCAGCTGGGCTCCTTCCCTTCCTGGAGCTTCACTACTATCATTTGTAAAATTTGAGGGGTCCATTAGTGTTCATCTGACTTCACTCCAAACCCAGGGCTGTGCAGGGCCCCTGACCCCTGACCCTTTTTCTTCTTCTTCTTCTTAACTTCAGAGAGGAAGGGAGAAGGAAGGAGGGAGGGAGGGAGGGAGAGAGGGAGAGGGAGAGGGAGAGAGAGAGGGAGAGAAATGAGAGAGAATCGTGGATTCTCCTGCATTCCTGCATGCCCCCTACTGGGATCGAGTCCACAACCTGGGCATGTGCCTTGACCATGGAATGGAACCATGACCTCCTGCTTCATAGGTTGACACTCAATCCCTGAGCCACACTGGCTGGGCTCATTGTGTTTTTGATTTATATTTCCCTAATTAACAGTGAAGTAGAACATTATTTCATATGGTTGCTGGCCATTAGTATGTCATCTATGAAAAGAAATGTCTATTCAAGTCCTTTGTCCATTTTTATGTTGGGTTGGTTTTGTTGTTGTTAAGAGTTCTTTATGTATTCTGGATATTAACCCCTATCACATATGATTTGAAAATATTTTCTCCCATTTCACAGGTTATCTTTTCACTTTGTTAATTGTGCCTTATTGCCTTTTAATAAGTATTTTGTGAGGGAGGTACTTTGAATATCCCTTCTATTTTTTTTAAAATACTCAAGGATTTTTCCCCCCATTGATTTTTAGAGAGAGTGGAAGAGAAGGAGATAGAGAAAAACATTGATGTGAGAGAGACATCGATTGGTTGCCTCCTGCACTCCCCAAATCGGGGCCGGGGATCGAACTTGCAACCCAGGTAGGTACCCTTTACCAGGAATCAAACCTATGACCCTTCGGTGCGTGGGTTGATACTCTAACCATTGAGCAACAGCCATGGCTGAATATTCCTTTTCTTATAATGCTTTTCATTTATTCATTTATTTATATCAGCATTGGGCTCATGGTCTCCTATTTTATTTAATGTTGTTATCATTCTACTACAGGCCCAGTGCACTAATTTGTGCATTAGTGGGGTCCCTCGGCCTGGCCTGTGGGATTGGGCCAAAACCAACTCTCTGACATCCCTTGAGAGGTCCTGGATTGTGAGAGGGTGGCAAGCCAGTCCAAGGGACCCTACCGGTGCACAATCAGTGCACAATCGGGGCCAGGAAGGGATATGGGAGGTTGGCCAGCAGGGGAGGAACCGAGGGAGGGCTCCAGGGTGTGTCTGGCCCATCTTGCTCAGTCTTGATTGGCCAGATCCCACTAGTAAGCTAACCTACTGGTCAGAGTCTGCCCCTGGTGGTCAGGGCACATCATAGTGACTGAGTGGTTGAGTGGCCTTAGCATATCATTAGCATATTACACTTTGATTAGTTAAATGGACAACCAGACGACTGGACACTTAGCATATTAGGCTTTTATTATATAGGATACTTTGATGCACAAATTGTCAGATGTGGCCAGTGGAAAATTGGCTTACTCCAAGCTGGCTTCTGTTGTCCTTTTCACATGTTCCTATCATTTTCTGAGCACTTTCTTCTTTTCTGCCACATGATATTCTAGGATCATCTTTCACTTTCCCTGCTGCAGCCCTGGAATTATCCATTTCTCCATGGACCCTGTTCCTGTTAGTAGAGAATGGTATTTAGAAGCTTCTGGCCCTATCTCTGATGCTGATGAAATTTGTGGCTTTAAAAGGCTCAGCTTCTGATCTGGAGAGGCAAACCCAAGTTTTATGGCCAGAACGAACCCTTCATTTATAGATGAGGAGACTGAGGCCCAAATGGGATCATTTGGCCATTTCCCAGTTAGTCAGAGAGCTTAGATGAGAGCTGCAGCCTCTGACTACCTACTTGTCCAGTACACTTACCCTGTTATCCTAATGAGGCTGCACCTTCTCTGAACCTCTTTCCTCTTCTGTCCAGAAGACTAGCTTTGCCCAGGACAGCTTTTCTATGAGCTAACCTCATCTCTTAGCTTTTTATGAGCCTTATCTCCTCCTGGACTTTTATAGGTGAGTCCACCTTAAATTGCAGAGGAGAGCTTCAGCTTTTATCTCCAGCTCTAGAGACTGGTTGCAGACTGGTCCCAACCTGGGATGAGTTGTCCGAGTTCACCTGGTTCTCCCCCTTCCGACCAGAAATTCAAGGCGTATGTGTCTTCCTGAAGCCCATTTCAGTCAGCTGACACCTGTCTCATAAGAGCATCAACAGGAGAGATGGGGTGGAGGCCTAATTTTGGGTGGAGGTGGTGGGATGGGCCTACTCTGACTGGTTCCCAGCCCCCCAGGTTATACCAGTAGCACCCAGGGCAACACCAGAAACATCTCCCCACTTGTGGAGGTGTATCTTGAGCCTCACTTCCAAGTTGGGAGTAAGAACCCTTCGGGTATATCATTAGAGGTTTTCTGTGCCTGACTCGGGGGTGGGCAGTGCTGCATCTGACCTCCACCCTCTGGCTACATCAGCTATGGAATCAACTTCCAGCCTGGGAAGACAACCATTCAAACAGTGCCTATAACAGAAATGCAGAACCAGTCCATCAAAAAGCTGAGCATTTGTCTCCTTTGCATTCAAGACATTTCCTAAGTTCCTAAAATCTGGCTCTGTTGTCAGCATTGTGTGGCATCCTGTGGTGCAGGGAGAGAATTTAGGCCTGAGCTCAATCCACTAGACTTTCAATTAACAATGATACAAGTGGGTTCCATATATAAAAGGTACAAATAGCCCTGACTGGTGTGCTAAATAGTTAGCATTGACCTGTGTACTTAAGGGTCAAGGGTCAGATTCTGGTCACATACCTGGGCACATACCTGGGTTGCAGATTCTTTCCTCACCTCATTAGGGAATTGATGTCTCTCTTATTGCTTCCTCTAATAAACCAGTGGAAATATGCTCAGGTGGGGATTAACAAAACAATCAAAAAGGCACAAATAGGGGCTGAAAGGGAAAGAACATGACTTGACATTTGGTTATGGCACTTTCTCAGGTGTCACGTTCTCATAGATAAGACTGTATATAAATTTTGAGTTGGGCAATTTTGAGTTGCTAAGTGAAAAATGTAGAAAGGGCACTATAGGCAGAAGGAATAGCTTGAGCAAAGTTGGAATCACCAAGCAAAGTGCAAGGTTAACTTAAAGAACAGCAGAGCTCCCAGGAGTTCTAATATCTAAGGGATGGATGAAGGTATCACAAGACGTGAAACTTCAGATACCTCAGGGTCCAAGCATGAAGGGTGTGAACACCGTGCTGCTATGGAGTGTGTTAACTTTACAAGCAATGAAGACTTCACATAGGGTTTTAAAGTAACATTTATTTTTTTTAAAGTTAACATGTGCATATATAGGAAACTGAAAAACACAAGCAAAGAACAAAGCCATCCATAATCACAAGCAGTTTACAGTCTGACGTATCCTTCTAAGTCCTACACAACTAAGCTTTCTTTTCATGTAATTAAGATGGTACAGTTATGTATCATGCTTTCTCACACATCATGAATATTTACCATTTCAAAGTCTCAAAGCTATGAGTATTTTGATAACCAAGAATACCAAACATCAACTCAATCTGGAAGAAAATGTAATCCTGCCTTACTTGGTGACAAAAATTTCATAAAGGACAAAAATAGCAACAAACCTCTAGATAAAAGATATTCACAGTTACAATTAAAATAATTCATTCCCTTAATGTTCCATTAAAAATGAGACCCAAAGCAAGAGTACACAAAGTATAATGCTTCTAAGAGATTATGATTTATACTTTAAAATATTAGCAAGGTGGCAAGTTTTGACGAAGTACTTAACAACATATTCCTATAGCAAAGTCTAAAGAGATGCACACACATTAGTGGTCATCACCACAATGTGAGTATGAACACATCCAGACACACCCCTCGGTATGAACAAGTCCTGATGTCCATTTCTGAGATGGTTCAACAACTCCATGTCCAAGATGCCTCTTTTCTAACAATTATAACAAAAAGATATTTACAAATTGGTTAACTCACTAGCTCTACTTTTTATCAGACAACAGTCACCTCAGGACATCTAAAAAGCTCCAATGTTGCAAAATAAAGAACCTTGTCCACAATAAACATAGGAACTTTACAAAAATGCATATAGATATATAGTTATAACCTAAAACTTTCTTCTAGGTATGGGAGATATTAGCAAAGAGCCCTTCCCTTCACCCTTCCTCTTCTCCTTCCTCCACGTCAATGACTAAATACAGAACACCTGGCCCCAAGAGGTGACTTAACAAAGACACTCCCAGACGACAGTCCTTCCTAATAACTAACAAGAGGGCTTTTATAAAGGAATTATTTTACTACCTCTACTTTTTATAAACTTCGGGCTTTATCCTTGAATACACAGCAGTATTAACTAATATGCACATATGTAACAATGGTTAGATAATTTTAATTTCTCTAAAGACTCATGGGCACAGAACCCTTTTTTCTCCCCCTTCCCCTGTGAGCAGTCAGCATACTCTCCAAGACATCAAATTTAACAATTTCATTCCTCAAATACCACCATTCCTATACATTAACAGAAAAAAATACTTAAAGGGTGTCACTTTAACTCTTTTAACATGTTGTGTACTTTCAAACTTCTAGAAAGACTAGCCATCTCAAGTAAGGATTTGATTAAACTGCACACAGAAGCTATAATCTGAGTGTCTTCTGAATAGGAAGGAACTTTCTGGCCTAAAACCCTTCCCCTTTTCATCTCTATCAACACAGTGGACAGTACAATAAGCATCTGTAATGCTTAGAGAGGATTTTAACAATTCTACTTCTCATGTTTTCAGAACATTTGTTTACTACTTCTGTCACACACTGGCAACCTCTGTAACATCTAGAAAGGCTAGATGTTGTAAATTAGGACAGTGTGTCCTTCACATACAATATATACACAGCTAAGCAAAACACAAAGCACAGGCACAAGGGAAGATGGTAAATCTTGCCTAGCTATAAACATACTGGTATAAAGCCCTTTGCACTTTCTTCTCCTTCCTCCCTGAACCAGTACAAATATAATGTGTACTGCTCAGAGAGATGGTTTGATCATCCCATTTCCAAAACATAGTATTTGAAATGAATTTTAACAAAAGGATATACACAAAATGTGTCATTTTACTACTTCTACTTTTAACATACTTTGTGCACTTCTAAACATCTAGAAAGACTAGATGTTTCAAATAAGGACTTAAGTTTGTCCACTATATACACAGTAGTGTTGAATAAACTACACACATGTAACAATGGTTATATCTGAAAGTGTCTTCCTTATAGGAACATTCTAGTCTGGAACCCTTCATTTTCTTCTGACCACCATCAACTCAATGGGTTGAGTAGGCACCTGTGTAACTTATAGGTAGATTTCACAATTTGATTTCCAAAGTCCTTTTCAGAAGACAGCCTTTCTATGAATTTTAACACAAAGTGTACAAAATGTGTGTGTTTACTAACTCTACTTTTGTCATACATTGGCAACCTCTTTAATATCTAGAGACTAGATATTATAAAATTAGGACCTATTTGTCCAGTATATTCACAGTATATACAGAAAAGTTAAATGAAATGCATGTAACATATAGAGCGGCAAAGGATAAGCTAAAATTTTCTATTACTAGCATAACATTTTTGCAATTTCTTCCCTCTCACCTCCCTCAACCTAGTAGTGAACAAGTACATAGAGTACACTGTTCAGTGAGGTGATTTAACAATTCAATTTCTAAAGACAATATTTTCTGTCAGGTTTTCAAAGCTATTTACAAGAAGCATTATCCTACTACTTCTACTTTTAAGTACATCAAGCATTTCTAAATGTCTAGAAAGACTAGATTAGATATTTCATATAATTCTTACTTGCCCACTATGTGCACAGCACTTAAAATTGCACATACTAACAATGGTTATAACCTGAGGTATCTACTAAATATGACCATGTTGGCCTGAACCATTCCCTCTCACTCTCTTCTCTTCACCACCAATCCAATGGACAAGTACAGGTGTAATATTTAGAGGTGGTTGAACAAATTCATATCCAAAAGTCATTTACACAAGACAAGCTTTCCTATGAATTTCAACACAATGTGTACAAAATATGATAATTTTACTACTTTGTCATATACTAGCAACCTTTTTAACATCTAAAGACTAGCTATTGCAATTTTAGGACTTATTTGTCCATTATATACACAGCAAAATAAAATGCACATGACATATAAAAATGGCTTTATCTGAAAATATCCAAATATGAACACACTAGCATATTACCTTTTGCAATTCTTTTCCTCCCACCTCCTCCAAACTACTGAACAAATATCGACTATATTACATTGCTCACAGAGGTGGTTTAACAATTCCATTCCCAAAAGATAGTATTTCCTATGAATTTTAGTAAAAAGATATTTACAAAAGTGATATTTTACTACCTCTAAATTTAACATACGTTGGGCACTTCTAAACATCTAGATGGACTAGATGTTTCAAAAAAGGACTTAATTTGTCCACTATATACATAGCAGTTTTGATTAACTGCACACATTTAAGTTATAATCTGAAAGTGTCTTTGAAATATGAACATTGTAGCCTAAGATCTTTCCCTTCTTGCCCTCCTCCACCAAACACGTAGGCTATAATGCTCAAATATTCAGAAGACAATCTTACTCAGAAATTTTAGCACAAATGTACAAAATGCATTAGTTTACTAACTCTACTTTTGTCATACACTGGCAACCTCTTTAACATCTAGAAAGACTAGATGTTGTAAATTAGGACTATTTGTCCATTATATACACTATATACACAGCTAATAAAACTAAATGCATGAACATAAAGGACAATGGTTAATCTGCCTCATTTTGAAACACACTGGCATCCAGCCTTTTGCTCTTCCTTCTTCCCTTCAACCAGTGCACAAATGTGTACTGTCAAAGAGGTGGTTTGACCATTTCCCAAAATAAGAGTATTTGATATGAATTTTAACAAGGTATTTACTAAAATGTCTTTTTACTAGCTCTACTTTTATCAGGCACTTCAGAACATACAGAAAGATAGGAATTTCAAAAAAGTATTTTGCACTGTCAACTATTATACAGTCGTGAGGAATAAAATGCACACATAAAACAATGGTTATAATATGAAAATGTCTTCTAAATATGACCAGTCTGGCATAGAACCTTCTTTTCTTCCTCCTCAAGGTCTTCTCTCCAGGTCCCCTAACCCACGGGGCAAACGTGGCTGTGTGGCTCCGGATGTCGCATGCCGTTTCTAGAGGTAGCCTGACAATTCCCTCTCAAAGTCATTTCCAGAAGACATTTCTTTTGATACATTTTTTAAAATGGGCGTTTGCAAGACGTGTGATTTTCTAACTCTACTTTATCATACGTTGGCAACCTCTTTACATCTAGAAGGCCTAGATGTAGCAAAGTTCTCTTTTGAAAGGTTAGGGGGAAAGTTGAGAGCAGCTTTTTCATATTATATACACAGGCGCCTATAAAGGGCCAGTAAATCTTCGCAAAGGGTGATGGGCCCTTCCTAGTAGCCAAATGTGGCATGTTCTTCTGCCATTTCTCTTCCGAAATCAAGGTTTATAGAACGAAAACCAACCGCCCGAAGGCCCGCTACACCGCTCACCCGCCATGGATGGGGCTCCGCTCACCTTCGGCCTGTTAAGGCCTTTGTCCGTCGTGGTCAAGACGAGGTGAGATCTCCTCCAACTGGGACGGAGGAGTCACCCAGGCGCCCATCCGCGCCGCTTCCAGCCCTGAGGGTGGGCGAGCCGTGTCCACGCAGATCCGCCTCCGGCCCCCGAGGCCCTAACGGCCTCCCTCTGCGCATTCCAGCGGCCGCCATTCTTCTCGCCCCGCCACGCCCGTCGCTCAAGGCAGCGCGGCCTCGGGGGCTGATCTCGTCCAGGGGCTTGTCGCGGTGGCTTGGCGGGGGCTCTGCTTAGGTCCGGGAGGGTTAGGCTGGAGATCCTGCGGCGCACAGCGTGCGCCTGGGGGAGGCCACCGCCATCAGGTCGCGGAGATGGAGGTGGGGGCGGAGAGAGGTTCGCTGCTGCTTCCGAGCTTGGACCTGGGCAGTGCGCACCCGCAGGGAGGGCTCCGGGTCTTCGGGACAGAGCCTGCTGAGCGTCCCCGGGCCCCCCAGTTCCCTCCGGCCGGGGCCGGAGGGCCTAGAGGGGCCCGGAGAAGCCCCCGAGAGCCCAGAGGAGAAGGCCAAGCTCTGCTTCTCACTGCGCTCTCTGCCGGAACTGACTTGGCAGTTCTCTACGCAGGCTAAAGAGAAGCGGAACCGGAAGTATCCTGCACATGGACCCGCAAGCCAAGGTTCCGGGGCTGAAATGTTCCGCAGGGGGGAAGGGCGAGAGAAACGACCTGTGCGGTTAAGAGGCCTTACTGGCGAGCCCTTTGCAGCCGTGGTTGTTAAGGCCTCAGAATACCTGAACATCAGTATTTCTTCACTCCAGATTCCTTCACTCCAACTGTTGAACAAGGAAAAGGAGGCTCTTTCCAGTCTTTTTTTTTGTTTCTTTTTTTTCTTTTTTCTTTATTTTTTTCTTTGTTCTATCTTTCCAGTCTTTCATTCACTCATTCACCATCTGTTTATCACTATTACGTGCCACTTAAGCACTGGGGAATACAACAGTGAAAGAAAAATACCCCACCTGAAAATGTCCTTCTCCTGAAATTTGTATTCTACTAGGGAAAACAGGCAGTTCTTAAAATGTATAAAAGGGTAGATAGCAAAAGCTATAAAAATAAAAAGTAGAGGAGAATATGAAGTGAGTATAGAATGTTTTAGATGGGGGCCAGGTGACTTTTGAGCAGATATCTGAAGAAGGTGATGTTGAGTGGAAGAGCTTTCTTGGCAGAGGGAAACCGCCAGTGCACAGGCTCTAAAGCTGATGTGCATGGATCTGGTCTGTTCCAGGAACAGCAAAGAGGCTGGAGCAGACTGAGCAGGCAAGAGTGTAGAGGTAAGAACAGGCCATGGAGTGTGAAGTCAACTAAGTGAAATAGGATAGTGGCTTGTACCAGGATGGCAGCAAAGGTGGCAAAAGTGCTTAAATTCAAGGTAAATATAAGATCCAGTCTGCAGGGTTTGTTGATAAACCAGATGTCAAGGATGAAAGAGAGGAATTGAGGATAATGTCAGGCTTTTGGCCTGAGAAAATTATGGAGGGAATTGGCATTAACTGAGATGGGAAAGACCATGGGATGAACAGGTTTTGGGGAGAATATTAGGAGTTCAGTTCTGGACATGGTAAATTTGAGATTCTTGTTTGATATTCAGGTGGAGATATCAAGTGGACAGTTGGATTTATGAGTGGCATTCAGGGGAGAGTCTGAGCTAGACATATACATTTGGGAGCCATTAGCATATGGATGCCTTTAAAGCTATGAGGCTACATGAGAGAACCAAGAAAGTACATAGAGAGAGAGTGTGTGATCTTAGGCCTGCGTTGTGTAGAAAGGTCAGGGTGATGAGATGGAACCAGCAAAGAAGACTGAGGAATGACCAGAGTGGTAGGAGAACAACCATAAGAGTGTGGTGTCTTAAAGGTAAATGAAAGTGTTTCAGAAAATTATCAATAGTGTCAAATGTTACTGATAGGTTACCTAAGATGCAGTTGAGAATTAGTGTACTTCAAGCTTCAAAAATTCAAGCTGTGATGAAGCTTCTTGTGAATTTTCAAACTTTGTGGAGGCTTCTGGTTTCCTTTGGATACAAGTTGAGAAATGAAAAGAAAGATCAAAAGGTTGGTCCAGTCTCAAGACTCTTGACGCAAACTCAGACAGGATTCCCAGGAGAAAAATTCTACAATTTGAAAGACCCCTCTGCTGGAAGGCAGAAAGGAGGAATGATGAGAAGGCCAGGAGCTCTGGGCATTGGGGCTTTAGTCCACAATGAGATGACAAAATACTAAGCTGTGGGGGTGGCTACAAAAGTAGAAAACAGGTGAGGTGAGGGTTTCTAGTTTTTCAGAGAAAGAAGCCACCTGAGTTACTAGTATGTATATATACTGCTTTCTACTTGATATAGCTCTACTTGAATGTTCCAACAGTATCTTAATCTACTCTTATGTAAAACAAAACTCTTAATATCTCCTCAGAGCCTGTTCTTCCCCAAATTAGTAAATGGTAGTATCATTCACCCAGTTCCCAAATAAAAAATGAGGCATCTTCCTTGATTCCATTCTTCCTCTCCTTTCCCATCCCCCAACTATCATAAGTCCTATTTTCCTCCTCAGTGTATTTAAAATACAGCCATATTCCTGTGCTTTCCAATATAGTAGGCTTTAGCTACAAGAAGCTATTTATATTTTAATTAAAATGACATAAAGTTAAAAATTTCAATTTCTCGTGTACACTAGACATATTCCAAGAAGTGCTCAAGAGCCACAGGTGGTTAATGGCTGCCATATAAGCACAGATATAGAACATTTCCACAATCCTGTTAAATCATAAGGCGGTGCTGATCTATAACCTAGTCCAAACCAGCAACATCTCTAGTCTGAATGACTGTAATAGCCTCTTCATTGTTGTTTTTGCTGTATCTACTACTCTTCCTTTCTAATCCATTCTCCTATTTTTTAAAAATATATTTTATTTATTTATTTTTTTTACAGAGAGGAAGGGAGAGAGATAGAGAGCTAGAAACATCGATAAGAGAGAAACATGGATCAGCTGCCTCCTGCACACTCCCTACTGGGGATGTGCCCGCAACCAAGGTACATGCCCTTGACCTGAATCGAACCTGGGATCCTTGAGTCCGCAGGCTGGCACTCTATCTAGTGAACCAAACTGGCCAGGGCCATTCTATTTTTAATCAGGAATCAGATTTTGTTGTGGCTTTTCATCACACTTTGAACAAAATCCAAACTTCTTACCATAGCCTATTGCCCTCTATCATTACATCCCAGCCACACTGGCTTCCTTGCTATTCCTCCTACTCTACTTGGATGATTCTTTCCCTGGCTATTAGCAAGGCTAAGTTTCTTCTCATCTTAGGTCTCTGTAGAGGGCCTTTCCTGACTTCCTCTTCTAAATGAGGTTTCTTTCAGTTAATATCACATCACCCTACTTATTTCCTTCTTTCATTAATCATTTCCTTTCATTAATAAAATTATGTCATTATTTTTGTAATAATAATTTCTATGTACTTCTTAAGTATAAGGCTCTGTGCAAAGAACTTGCTTTATATACTTTATCTTATTTATTAATTTACTAGTTTCTTTTCTTTTCCCCTATGTCCCTGACACCTAGTACAGTGCTTGACATACAGTAGACAATAATAATTGTTAAACAAATGAACAAATTTATTTAGCACTTATTATGGGCCAGGCACTTTACATATATTGTCTCATTTAATTTGCACAGTGATTCTATGATGTAGGTACTGTTACACCCTTCCTTTTATAGATGAGAGGCTATGTAACTAGTCTAGTTCACAAGAAGGACTTAGATTTTAACCCAGGTCATCTGACTCTGGAGCTCCCTAGGAAGGTACAATAGAGGGTGTAGAAGCCTGAGAACAAACCAGCCTGCAGCCCCCACAGCTCAGACTAAAAGCTCAAAACAGTTTTCTTTTTTGAAAGGTTTTCCATTTCAGAAAAGGCCAGAGATTTTAAGTGTCACTGCTCAACCGGGAGGCAGACCTTGGTCAGGGCTCAGGATTCTGTTTGAGTCTAGCTAAATGCTCCAGTTCAATTCTGAGCATCCTCAGTGGGGCTAGGGGGCTGGCCTAGAGACCTCAGATAAGACCCTGAGTCAGAGGTGTAACCAGTCTGACCACTGATGCCACTGTGTCTTTCTGCCTGTCTCAGATCAAGGATGAGACAAGGAAAAAAGTAAAAATAAGGAGCCTTCTCAGGAAACATCACATGTCAGGCCTGTGGCATGGAAGGTGTTTGTTAGGTCAAAGGCTCCAAGCTCATTAGCAGGAATGGTGCTGAACTGCAAGCCACCCACACAGCTTTCTTAGGAAACAAACACAGTGCAGCATCCACCCCTCCCAGGCCTGGGCCTGCATGGTTCCACCATTATCAACATCAACACACATCTGCACCCAGGTAGGTCTGGTTGGCAGCAGGGTCTTGGAAATGGATTGTGTGGGTGTGAATGGGGGTGTCCCAGAGAGGCTGTTCATAATCCTCCTCCTCCTCATTGCTTGAATTTGGGACTAGTTCTGCCCTAGTCTGAGTTTCTTAAACATGAATTATTCCCAAATCAACCTCCTCCATATCTATGCACCACCAATACCAGGTTTTACTTGATATCTCTCTGTGAATCAAGAGAGGTATTTATGTAAAATTGTCACTACATTAGCATTGTCCTCAGCAGTTCTGATGAACTCACCAATTGGATGTGCTGGTTATATGTTTTCTGAATGTCTATTAAAGTAAATAATGCAACTCTTAAATAATGTTCATCTGAGTCCCACTTGAAATTATCTTGGTGCAACCAAGATGCAAAACAATTGGTGACAAAGGGACACAAGAGTTCCCTTTGACCAGAGCTGGAACAATTGGAGCAACAAAATAAATTAACATAGTATTAGATTATAGCCCCAAGTATAAACTAAATATTCAAGAGTCCAAACTGATATAAATAAATAAATGGGGGAGAAGAGACTAATTTTCCTTATGGAAGAATTCCAAATAATTTATCCCCTCCAGGGTATAGAACTTAATTCCTCCCTTGAGTGTGGGCTACACTCAGTGACTTGCTTCCAAATAGTGGAAAGGGAGGAAAAACACATAACTTCACAGGGAGAAAACCTGGCAAACACTGTCTCAGCCAGGTACTCAGGTCATGTTGAGAGCATGTACCCCTGGTCTGATGTCATGAGAAGGGCATTACCTCTGTGGTTTCCTTCACTAAACTCCAGTCTAAGAATGAAAAAACATCAGAGAAACTCAAATGGAGAGATATTCTATAAAAAACCTGACCGGTGCCCCTGAAAACTGTCAAGGTCATGAAAAGCAAGGAAAGTCTGAGAAAATGTTCCAGGCCAGAGGAAACGAAAAAGACATAATGACTAAATGTAATGTAATATCTTGGATGGGATGCTGGAACAGAAAGTAGATGTTAGTGAAATAAAAATAAAGTGTAGAGTTTAGTTAACAGGAACGTACTGAGGTTAGTTTCTTAGTCATGACCAATGCATTGATGTTAACAACAGGGGAAGCTGGGGGTGGGGTATACAGGAACTCTCTGTGCTCTGGGAAATCTCTGTAGTCTTTATATCAAATATTTATATTTATTTTTTGTAAATACAGAATTCCTTTTATTTTATTTATTTTTAAAAATATGTTTTTATTGATTTCAGAGAGAGGAAGGGAGAGGGAGATAGAAACATCAATGATGAGAGAGGATCATCAGTCGGCTGCCTCCTGCATGCCCCACACTGGGGACTGAGCTTGCAACCTGGGCATGTGCCCTGACCAGGAATTGAACCCTGACCTCCTGGTTCATGGCTCAACTACTGAACCATGCCAGCAGGGCCAGAATTCTTTTGAAATGATATATTTATTTTCTTAAAAAGAGGGGGTTGCATGCTAATTGTTCAAAGGGTGACTTTTGAAGTGATGTAGATCTGTATATTTGTTTCCTGTGAAACAAATTACCACAAACCTGGTAGTTTAAAACAACAGAGATTTATTTTCTCATTGTTCTCGAGGCCAGAAGTTCAACATTCTTCTTAGTGGGCTGAAATCAAGAGGCTCCCTCCAGAGGCTATAAGGAAGAATCTGTCCTTGTCTCTTCCTACTTGCGGTGGCTGCCGTCCTTCCTTGAATTATGGCCACATCTCTCCAATCTTTGCCGCTGCGGTCACATTGCCTCCTCCTAGTCTCTTTGTGCCTGTCTAACCTCCCTCAAGGATATTTTTTTCTGGCATTTAGCGCCCACTCAGATAATCTTAGATGATCCTATCTCAATACCCTTAACTTAAATCACATTAGCAAAAATCCTTTTCCTAAATAAGGTAACATCTATAGGCTCCAGGGATTAGGCCTCTGTATCTTTGGGTGGCCATTAAAATGCAGCCTACCACAGACTGGCTGTAAGGAATTTAGGACTGGCAGTATCAATCAGCCTCCTCTAAAGTTGAAAATAACAACTGTATAACTATTTTTAAAATGTTCATCAAGCCACACTTCAAAAAAACAATTGATACAAAAGATTGGTCTTAGAAGTCAGAGAATCCTAAATTCCAAAGCAGGCTCCAGCACAGAAGCTTGTGGCCGTGGTTAAGTCAACAAACTCCTTGAATGGCATTCTCTTCTGTACAGGAGGAGCCCTGCCACAGAGGGACACTGTCAGAACTCAGACCATGTGCAGATGTTCTTCCCCCACCCCTTGTAGAGTATGTTATAGCTCATGAAATATTTTCTACGCACAACATGTTTGAGCCCCATAAAATTTCACTCTGTGAGATAAAGATGAATTTCCTTCCCATTAGTTAAGAGAGGCTAAAGTAGAATAAAAAAATTGGAGTTTGAGCATCTGTGTTGAATTTAGCAAGCTCCAGTGCCTCAAGAGAAAGTATTTGTAAAAAGGGATGCTGAGGCTACTGGAGATAGCACGGGCCAGTAACCAGGCACAGGGCTCACTAAATGGCCATTTATTTCCTGCTAGAAAATCCAGAAACCTTTCAGATGGAGAAACTGAGGCTCGTTGTTAACTGACTTACTGTTATCCAACTAGAAGAATGGAGACGAGTGGGTGGAGTCTGATGTCCCAGATCCCCAAACTGGTTGACAATGCACGGGTATTAATGGACAGGCCAGGCTACTCCTCTTATGGAGTCCAAGGTTACTGTCCCAGGTTCTTTTTGCGAAGAGCAGGGGTTTTATATTGGACCAGAGCAAAGATACAATACACACAAAGCAGTTAATGAGATGCTTGAATCACAC
>PVJC01024875.1:0-25173 GCA_004026665.1 Murina feae | reverse complement strand
GCTGGTGGGCCTGGCTGTGAGCAGAGGCTCAGCCAGCCTCGGCAGGCAGTTGTAACAGAAGCCTCTGGTTTGCTCTAGCTCCATGGCTGCTGGCCTCCATCTTGGCTGGGTTAATTTTCTTACAGCCACTCTGATTGGCTGGGAGGCATGGCTTGGCTGGTGGGCGTGGCTGTGAGCAGAGGCTCAGCCAGCCTAGGTAGGCAGTTGCAACAGGAGCCTCTGGTTTGCTCTAGCTCCGTAGCTGCTGGCCTCCATCTTGGCTGGGTTAATTTGCATACAGCCACTCTGATTGGCTGGTGGGCATGGCCAAGAGCAGAGGCTCAGCCAGCCTAGGCAGGCAGTTGCAACAGAAGCCTTTGGTTTGCTCTAGCTCCATGGCTGCTAGCCTCCATCTTGGCTGGGCTAATTTGCATACAGCCACTCTGGTTGGCTGGGAGGTGTGGCTTGGCTGGTGGGCGTGGCTTAGGTGTCTCAGGTAATGGTCAATTTGCATATTACTCTTTTATTATATTAGATTAAGAAAAATATTCACATTTGAGTAAAAAAAATAATTTACTTCGCTAGTAACTTAGATTTTTCCAAATGTGTTATTGATGGTAAGTGATAATTGTCTCATACAGAGTCTTGAATGAAGTCTGCATCTTTTTTTGAGGACATAAACTTCCCAGGCCTTCTCTGAATCTCTTCCTAGCTCTGAAACTGGCTTTCAGCCTTACCCCAAGCATTTTGCTTCCCATAGTCTTTTAAAGGGGCTTGTGTGGTTATGTTGTACCACAGAGGACCTTCAAATCTTTATTCACAGATACTTGGTGACTGTTATCAGCCTCCCTAATCACAGAAATCTTTTTTAAAAATATATTTTATTGATTTTTTACAGAGAGGAAGGGAGAGGGATAGAGAGTTAGAAACATCAATGAGAAACAACGATTAGCTGCCTCCTGCACACTTCCTACTGGGTATGTGCCTGCAACCAAGGTACATCTTGACCGGAATCAAACCTGGGACCCTTCAGTTCACCTTCAGTTTCTCCTGGCCAAATTAAGGAATCCAGATAGCTTGAGCATGGAAGATGACAAATTCCAAAGTCTAACTCAATCACAGTAGCAGATGAGAGCTAGGCACATTTTATAGAAGAAACAGAATGCTGGTGAGAATGAACAGCATAGATTTGCCTTTCACCACCACCAGCATTTATGAGTAATGTCTCTTCCTTTAGACTGTGAAATCTGGTTATAGCTTAATAATGTCTTTGAAATATCAGCATCTACTAGAAGACGTGGCACACACACATGTGTACGTGTGCACGTTCAGTAAATAGAACTGCTATTGCTAGTGAGAGTGGGAGTCTTGGAGTGCCACTATAATGAGAATTTCTGGAGGCCCCCACAGGAGGATGAGATGTGGTAGAAAGCTTTATTTGCATGGAGTCACATCTCTGGGTTTCAAAAGTTCCATTTCTCTTAAACTAGTCCTGGGAAAGGTGCAGTTGGAGGTTCCGCAGAGCTAAACCCAAAGCCAGTGTCTGGAGTGTTCACTCCATGGTGGAGTTGAGTCTGGCTCAGCGTCAGGCTAGTTCCAGCCCATCAGTCCATTGTGTGTGGGGTCTGCAAGACTGTGGCCATGTGGGTGAGTGCAGAGTGTGAGAGCCAGCAAGTTAAAAGCCAGGAGGGAGCGGCAAGAGAGCAAGAGACAAGAGAGGGGACCCCTTTGTTCAGGAGTTTATGTGTCTCAGATTTTATGCCCTTGCAGCAGTCAAGCCTGTTCTGCCCAGTGACCTGCTCCCAGGTGTGACTGACAGTCATCCCTCCTATGTCACCCCATTCTCACTGGGAATGCCTATAATATTCAACCTTCCCTTTGTTCTTTCTAGTTAATCAATAAGTGGGTTAAATACAACAATATCAGAACCGAATGTAATGGAGTATTAAGATTTATAAGCTGTTTCTGTAGTGATGGCTTAAATTCTGTTCAGTATTGCACACAGTCGTTATATTATGCCTTTTATTTCTTGGATAATGCAAATTATTTGATTTATGTTACATTTCAGTATTTCCCTTGTTATCAATCACAAAAATACAACTTAGCCTTGCTTGTTTTTCAAAATACAAACCATTCCAGTGATCCATTTAATTTTAATTTAATTTAATATTAGTAAGAGTCTAATCTCTTTACTGGTTTCTAAGATTTGTCTTTTATTTTTTTTAAATAATATCAAAATAACAGTCATCTTTTATGTGAGCTTCCTTTTTCAGCCTGTAAACCATTCAAGAGACTTTAAAAACAGGGTAACTTCCAAAAGGCATTTTGATGCCAATAATATTTTCAGGCACATTAAAAGATGATGATTCTTAGCAGTTGGAAAACATCACCAGCACACATGTGTTGTTAACATTTAATAATAATTAAATGTTCACTAGAGCAGGTTACATTATAAATGATGAAAATTTTTCACCAAGGAGCAGTTAGATTTTTGCCTTGTTAGTTTCTTTTTCTAATCCCCTAAGAAAGGATTAGCATTATGTTTCTAAATAGCTTTGTAATTGCAGCATTCTTCTCTTCTAAGGCCTGACTAGCTTTAAAGGCTATGGGTGTCATTTTGCTTTTACATCCTTGTCATTTTATTGCTCTATCAAGTGCTACACAAAACAAGTCTAAATTATATCATATATTATGAAGACTTATAATGATCTCCATTTGCCCTTGCCTTTACTTTCTATCATTGACTTTTCATTTATAATTCATTAATGATATTTATCAATAAATGCCATAAGATATTTTTATTAACTACTAGGGGCCCGGTGCACAAAAATTTGTGCACTTGGGAGGTCCATCAGCCCGACCTGTGCCCTCTCACAGTCTGGGACCCCTCTGGGGATATTCACCTGCTGGCGTGCCTGGTCAGCCTGGGTGAGGGGCTGATGGCTGTTTGCAGGCTGGCCAAGCCCCCCAGTGGCATCCCTCACCCCATTGGGTTGTGGCCAGCATGGGTGACGGGCTGAGGGGTGTTTTCAGACTTTCAGGCTGCCCACAGCTCCCATTGACCCAATGTCCCAGCAAGGCTGGCTGGAAGCAGGTTTCTGGGGTTTGTTTATCTTCTATAATTGATACACTGTTCCTTTAAGCCGGGGCCTAGGCAGTTAACAAAACCTCCTCTCTGCTTCAGCTCTGGCTTCTAGGATTGAAACAATGTTGCAAATATGTTGTTCCCCAGAGTGGAGAGAAGCCCAGGCGGCCCGCAAAGAGTTTCACTCCTGCTGCAATGGAAACTGCCTGTTTACTCAGCTCCCTGAGTGCCGGCCTCCACGTTGACTGGGTTAATTTGCATACAGTCACTCTGATTGGCTGGTGGGCGTGGTTTAGGTGTCCCGAAAGGATGGTAAATTTGCATATTATGCTTTTATTATATAGGATGTGGCTATGGGTGCTACCATCTTGTGTCCATGGTGGCGGCCAACTTTGTCATGGAGTGGCCCCTAATTTGCATATTACTCTTTTATTAGATACGACTAGAGGCCTGGTGCACGAAATTCATGCATTGGGGATGGGGGGGGTCTTCAGCATGGCCTGTGCCCTCTCACAGCTGGGAACCTTTGCTCTTTACCTCCCACCTGCTTGCTGCTCCCTACCACTCAGCTCGCTGCTCCTTAGGGCTGCCATGAAGGCTCCTGCCACCTCCGCTGCACTTGCCAGGGGTGAGCCCGGCTTCTGGCTGAGTGGCGCTCCCCCTGTGGGACCACATTGACCACCAGGGGGCAGCTCCTATGTTGAGCATCTGCTCCCTAGTGGTCAGTTCATAGCAACCAGTCATTCCACTGTTTGGTTTATTTGCATATTTGGGTTTTATTATATAGGATTATGTTAGACTGTGGCTAACTTACCTGTAGGTATTTATTATCCCGCACCTCACTTTAGAGATATGGAAATAGAAGAGCCAAGGTGTGACATACCTTACCCAAGATTACACAATGAGTACATCAAAACAGTGCTTATAATTTGTCTATTTTACTGAATTTAACATGGTATGAAACTGTCATAATTAAAATGACCCATTTTATGTAATGCACTGCTCTCGGTGCTAAGGATATAGAGATGCATAGTGTTCAAGGCTTACAGGTCATTGTGCCTGAAAAGCAGCGATGGTATCTAGAGTATTAAACGATCACCAGAAGGACCTTACGTACATTTTGTGTTACCAGGGGCTAGCTCCATGAATTTCCTTTTACTGTATAAAAGTATTCTGTTAACCATGTTTTAAGGTCCTGTTTTCAGTATGCCCATTTATAATGTTTTGAGGAAAACACAGCCTTTAATTGTTTGAAATATTTATTTTAGGTCTTATTCACTACTTTTAAGTTTTAAATGAAAATTTGTCAATTTTTACATATATACTTGTATTGATTGCAGAGAAAGGAAGGGAGAGGAAGAAAGAGATAGAAACATCAATGATGAGAGAGAATTATTGATTGGCTGCCTCCTGTGTGCCGCCTACTGGGAACTGAGCCCTCAACCTCTGCATATTCCCTGACTGGGAATCAAATAGTTATCTCCTGGTTCATAGGTCCGTGCTCAACCACTGATCCACGCTGGCAGAGCATTTTGTCAGTTTTAATGTAATATTTTCCTGCGTGAAACAAATTAGAGGGAAACCTAAGACTGGAAAGCACAGAGGGAATTGTTTCCTTGCTTATCCCCTTTTTAAAATTTACTTATACATGTATTTAATTTGGGAAATACTCCTTGAGAAGAACCTGGCAAAAAACACATTTTCATTTTTATTTGAGGCAGATTTTTGGGACCAGGGATGGTCTAGACATGGTATTTGAAGCAAAGTTTCTGGGCAGGACTAGTCCTCTGTTATTATAAAGAGCAAAATTATCTTCCCCAGGCACATTTGTAAGAGGAAGCTCTTCGAAAGTACACTCACTCGGCAGCTATTGAAATGGTGTGGACTGATCTCAGGCAAAGAACCATGCAGCTGGTGCCATGGGGGGAAGACAGTCAGATCCTTCCTAATGGAAAAATGAAGTCAGATCAAGCTTGCCTCTTTTCTTTTACAAAACATAATTATGTAAACCACAAAACTCCATTATAGACAATGTTTATAATTAGCACTATTTCCCCCTTAATTTTAAATAAAGCATGTCAGTTGTGAATGTCATGCCAACATATTTTCTACAGATGCTATAAACAATGAACAATCAGAAATCCATTTGGATTGTTTTTGTGGTTATTATTTCAAATTGTGAAAACTCATAATAAAAATTAATGTAATGAACAAATACCATTATATGTTGATAAACATCATACTCCTTCAATTTCAGACAAAGCCCATGAATATTAATCAGATATTTGGCTCACAAACAATGACATCAGATAGGATTTCCAATATGTAGTAGGCTTCCCTCATAGTCCACTTTTGTAAAGACCACTGAAACGATTTATGATATTCATAGCTCAAAAGTTTTCAGAATGGTATTAACATATTTATAAAATGCAAAAGGACATGAAATATTAACTTGGGAGTGAGTTAAGTGGCTTGATTTCAAGAATCTTACCCTCTAGTAAACAAATTAATCTTTAGTGGTGTCATTAATGAGGTTCTAAGTTTCCTTCCAATTTCAAATTTACATAAACTATGAATTATGAAAAGTGTTGATATAATTTTTTAGAGACAGATGTAAATTATAGACAAGCAAGTGTACATTGACTTTTCAAATTCTAAACAATAACAGGCATTAGTTTGATTTGAGAAGCAGCTGCTGAGTTTAGGTAGAAGTACAGCTCTATTATCTGGATGTGGCCTTATTAGTTACTGTATAATCATAAACTAACAATTCATTATATTTGCTCCTTGGGTTTCTCACCTATGAAATAATAAGCATTCAACAGTCTCAACAATGATTTTATGCTATACCCGTCCATCACCTGGGCATCGGCATAGACATAAGTAACCTTAAAATCTTTGACTATATGTGTCAACATTAAAATTGAAATTGAACTCCAAAATTAAAAAAAAATAATGTCACTTTTACACCATTAATAGCAGGATTTGCACACAGAGTTATGAGACTTGACTGTATAATTATAGAGATCTGGTTGCAACAGTAAGCAAGTTTGAGGGTTTTTAAATGACTAATATAAACTCTTTAACTCACATTAATCTCCCTTCATATAATGATCTGACGTAAAACTTTAGGTGTTGGGTATTCCATTGGTATTCTCCATTATCATAAGACTAGGGGCCCAGTGTACAAAAATTTGTGCACTTGTGGGGGGGGGGTCCCTCAGCCCAGCCTGTGCCTCTCATAGTCTGGGACCCCTCAGGGGATGTCCACCTGCTGGTGTGCTTGGCCAACCTGGGTGAGGGGCAGGTGGCTGTTTGCAGGCTTGCCAAGACCCCAGTGGGGACCCTTACCCCATAGGGGTGTGACCAGCCTGGGTGAGGGGCTGAGGGCCATTTTCAGGCTGCCCACAGTCCCTTCAGGGTTCAGGTCCCTACCTGGGTGCCTGGCCAGCCTGGGTGAGAGGCTGAGGGCCATTTTAAGGCTGCCCTCAGCCCCTTCAAGGAGGGAGGTCCTGCTGGGGTACCTGGCCAGCCTGGGTGAGGGGCTGATGGCTGTTTTCAGGCTGGCCACATACCCTTCAAGGTGGGTGTCCCCCATGGGGTATCTGGCCAGCCTGAGTGAGTGGCTGATGGCTGTTTGCAGGCTGGCCACATCCCCTTCAGGGAGGGGGTCACTGCTGGGGTACCTGACCAGCCTGGGTGAGGGGTTGATGGCTGTTTGCAGGCTGACCACATTCCCTTCAAGGTGGGTGTCTCCCCGCTGGGGTACCTGACCAGCCTGGATGAGTGGCTGATGACTGTTTGCAGCAAGGCTGGCTGGAATTTATTTAACTTCTAAAGTTGAAACTTTGTTGCATTTCCTGGAGCTCAGGTTGGGTTGCCCCTGACAATCCAGGCTCCCAGTGCTCCTTGAGCCCAAGACTGGAAGCAGGTCTCTGGGGTTTATTTATCTTCTATAATTGAAACTTTGTTGCCTTGAACTAGCCTAGGCAGACAGGAACCTTAGCTTCCTTCATCACTGGGGCAAGCCTCCTGCTTGTTCCAGCTCCGTGGCTGCCAGCTGCCATCTTGGCTGGGTTAATTTGCATACAGTTTTTCTGATTGGCTGGTGGGCGTGGTTTTGCTGGTGGGCGCGGCTTACATGTAATGGAGTGTCGATTTGCATATTACTCTTTTATTAGATTAGATACTTGTTTAATATACACATTCTGCTAAAAGGGATATGACAAGAAACACTTTATTTCCACTAGTAGAGACTATAGGTGAGAACTTTTTTTTATTCCATCAACATCTTACACTAGCTTAGGAAAAAGGGAAGAAATTTGTTACAGGGACAAAGAAGGCCTATTTCAGGAAACAAATGGGTCTCAAAAATGGATTGAAGCTAGGTATAAGGAGCCAGTAAACTTTCTCTCCCTACTTGTCTTTTCTGCATTCCTGCTTTGCCTTTGTCTCCTTTATCAATGAGTATTTCTATTGCTTTCTTTCTCAAGGCACAAATGAGATTTGTTCAATATTCATTTCCCAAGCTTTAATTTTATTGTTTCAATCACCCAGGAGTGAATGATCTACTGTTTTCATGCCCAATTCTAAATCCCTGTGAAAGGTACTTATTGGCATATCCTAGTCATAATCACCTTCCCCCTACCTCTCAAGAGTAGCTGTTCAGGTACTCATTTCAATGAGATGACTTCACAGAGCTGACCAGCCACATATGTGTGAGGAGATCAGTTCCTAGAAATGAGGCACTGATAGGCAGCTGGTGGCTCTTAAGATCTTATTAAATGTATTATGATGTATCATGATGTGGTGGCTTCACTCATTCCTCAAATCCAGCTGGGTGGCAAACAGATCTTTGAAACATCACAGTACATTTACTATATTTCTCAACATTTTGTAAGCGTCTAACTAAGCTCCACATACCTGGTAAGACCCGATTTATACAATGAGCAAAACTTCTCTCAGTTTTCATTTGTGTTGTAGTCGTGACCTGGCAGGCCTCCCATCCCTCTCCATGACATACTTTATTGAAAGAGTGAAAACACTGGTAGGGGAAATACAATGCAGACCATCCCCCAGCCGTCAATGTCATTTTCGTTCCTGCTGGGATTTCCAGTTTGTCGGAAGTTGCGAGAAGTCAAGAGAAGTATTTGAACTATGTATACATCCTACACACCACCTGCGGCCACTGGGTACCCAAGAAACCTCTAAGAGCAGTGTCAAATGTTTCATGTTAGACAATATGTACCCCGGAATGTGAGTGCTGTCCGAGGAGAGCTACGTGAAAGGAACTGGGAGATCTATCTCTGTGGAAAGCATGGCCTCTGTGAACCTGGATTTCATCTGCTTACATAGAATTTCAAGTTGCACAATTCTCTAGTGTAGATCCTCGGGCATTGCAGTAAAACCGGGTGCTCTGTGATGGATTTTTGAAGTAAAGTGCTAATGTTTTTGAAAAAAAGTGATGAATCTTCAAAGTTTTGTATCATGTATTTATGTTCTGCAGCTTTAAATGATGTTAAGTCACCTTCTCCGTTTATAAATTTTCCTGAAAGACAAAGCCAGCATTACTTCTATGCAATATTTGCAGGCAGGGTCTTGATTTGGAGAAATTCTTCCTTTATGAAATAATTTAGAGCACCATAATTTTTGATTTATTCATTACCTTTGATTAACTAACTTATTGCATACTTTTGGAAATGAGACAAAGTCTATCAGACCAGTAGAATGCACTGAGGCTTACAAAGAATTTTTAGCATTACCCAATCATGCTGAGGAAACACTCAGAATCTCAGATGCATTAGATGGAATTTTCATGATACTTTTCTTTACAATAGCCAAGCAGTATTGATTTACGTAAATATTAAAAGTCTGCATTGGATAAACAGATTTTAGTAAATTTTCAGATAGGCCATTTACAAAGAGACAATGATTAAATATGACCAAAAATAAAGCAGTGGACAATTTGTTGTTGGGTAGAGTTGGGTTCAAATTTCAATTTTTATGCTTTCTAATTCTCTGCTGTTGAATAAGCTTCTTATTCGCTGTATGTTTTGATTAGTAAGGTGGGAAGGTTGCTTATATCTGCCCTCTGTGAAGCTCAAATGAGAGAAGATCTGAGTGCTGTTACTGAGTCCGTGCGCTGCTATGCACACAGGTTATACACAGGCACCTTCTCCTTCGTTTGTTGAGTTCCATGCTAAAACCAATTGTCAAATACTTTGAGTATATGTGAGTACCCATAGCCAAAATCTGAAATATATCACATAATCAACACCCTCTGAACACAGGTCATAAGCATAGTAATGGTTATTTTAATCTATATATGTGTAGAGAGGATATTTGAAGAATCTTTAAGGTAAGCGTCTCATCAGGAGAGAGCTACAGGCATCAAGACACAGGGTTTTTATAAGTAACTAGGGGCTCAGTGTGGGAAATCATATGAGACCCACGAGCCAGAGTCCCAAGGCTCAGCGGGACTCAGAGTGTCCCACGGCCACCTCCACCACTGCCACTGCAGATGGCAGGACACTGAAACCCACCTGCCACCCCCGTGGGACACAGAAATCCACCCGTGCCTCCCGTCAAGTCCTCCAGAGTCAAGTTCCTGCCCACCTGTGCACACCTCGCTACACATGCAGCCCTGCCCTCCGGACACACAAAGACTCCTGTTGATTGGTCATTACAGTGTGATGACGTGATAACCATGCACTAGGCCTCTAGGATTTTTATATAATAGATTCTTCAATGTCACTCTGATACATTTAAAAAATAAAGAAAAGTAATTCTATTAATTTGTAAGTTATCAGTGATTTGCCACATAGTGGGGTTCACTGAATATTTTTGCTCTGTCAGGCATCAATTCACACATCATTCAAACCATGCCCAGTAATTACTGAATGCCTGGGGAAATAGTCACAACATTTTCAGGGTGAAAGTTACAAAAGTCATTGTGAGATAAAGCCACTCAAACTATGAGTTCCTATATGTGTCTAAGTCCCATCATGTATTAATTTAAAATAAAATGAAGTAAAAATATAATTGCTTCATCTTATTTTATGTGAAAAGATAGAGAGAAATAGTATTTTGGTTTAAAATAACAATATTCTATATAATAAAGAGGTAATATGCAAATTGACCGTCACTCCAACACACAAGATGGCCACCCTATGTAGTCAAAGATGACCACCACAAGATGGCCAGCAGGGGAGGGCAGTTGAGAGGGACCAGGCCTGCAAGGGAGGGTAGTTGGGGGTGATCAGGCCTGCAGGGGAAATTAGTTAGGGGCAATCGGGCCAGCAGGGGAGGGCAGTTAGGGGTGACCAGGCCAGTAGAGGAGAGCAATTGGGGGCAATCAGGCCAGCAGGGGAGTAGTTAGCCATCGATCAGGCTGGCAGGGTAGTGGTTAAGGGGCAATCAGGCAAGGCAGGCAGGTGAGCGGTTGGGAGCCAGCAGTCCCAGATTGTGAGAGGGATGTCCGACTGCCCATTTAGGCCTGATCCAGTGGAGGGGTCCCATATTGGAGAGGGTGCAGGCTGGGCTGAGGGACACAACCGCCCTCCCCTTCCCCACCCCCCATGCGTGAATTTCATGCACTAGGCCTCTAGAATGTATATAAGGTCCCAGATGATATTCATTAGTTCTTAATAAGGGTTAAATAATAGCATTAATTAAATATGCCAAGTCCTCATTATATATCAAGACCTATCAAGTATTGTACTAAGTACTGTACATATAACTTTTTAAATCCTCACCTGATGATATGTTTATTGATTTTAGAAAGAGAGAAAAGGAAAGATCAATGTGGCAACGATGAGTTGCCTCCTGTATACACCCTGACTGTGGATTGAACTGGCAACCTAGGTATGTGCCCTAACCAGGAGTTGAACCCCCAACCCTTCAGTGTATGAAACCAGGCTCCCAACTATGGAACCGAACCAGCCAGGGCTGTACATGTAATCTTTGATTTAATTTTTTAAAACCCATGTCATAGATACAAATAAACCTCCCTCCACATATAAGTAAACATGTTTTAAAAATTGCAATACTTGGTTAGGGTTCTATAATTACTAGAGAGAAAATAATATTTAAATCTAGGTATGCCCAATATACCTAGATTGTACTAGAAATGTACTATTTTCTGCTAAGGGATAACTGTCTCTCAGTGTATACCTATAGCATTGCTTTTACCATTAAATTTACTTTTTCAAATAGTTAATTATTTGAGGGTATTTTTATTTCCTGTAATAAACATTGTCTTTGTACCAATTTATCAAATTCTGGAAAACAATTTGTGGACCTTCCAGTAAAAATGTAAACTGTATTTATGCTACCGTTCCTTTCTCTCTGGGACTGTAATAAAATGAATGTGAAAATAAACAGCCTCAAAATAATAATCAATAAGAGAACAGAGACAATCAGAAGACTAGAGATACCAACCAATTTATTTTAGGAGAAAGTAAATAAAGATTTTAGTAGTGGAACTAAGGGAGTGATATCTCTATAAAAATAACTCTGTCTTTCCAGTTGGGAGGGCATAAACCTTATGTATTCCATTCTCCTTATCTCATGCCATGCATCCTACATCTCATCATATCTTATTGCCTCTTACTTTCAATAATCTTGAATTCCAATGTTTCTTTTCTCTTCCTTCACTACCACCATCACTCAAGCCACTATCTCCTCTTGCTCAGGTGATTACAACCACCTCCAAGCTTATGTCCAGGCTTTCGCCACCTTGCTTTCCAGAGTCAGCCTCTTTAAAACACAGTAGCCTGAATAATTCTACTAAAGGTTTGCCACATCACATTTTTTCTCTTCCCAAAATACTCCAGGGACTCCTAATTTCTCTCAGGTTTAAAGGCAATATATTCTTGTAGTAGCCTGCAAAGGTCTGCAAAATACACTGTCTAATTAACTCTACCACAGAATGTTTTACTATACACCCCACCTCCAAAATTATTTCAATCTCAACCACAATGCCCTGTCTGCTGGTTTCAAGCAGAACAGAACTTTTCACTTACTCCTTTGTTTGCATGAAGGTACCTTCCTTCTTTACTGCCATTATCAGGTTTTTGGGAGTTCTTCACTGAACAAGGTACCCCATATTCTGTATTCCATACAACCCCCCCACCCCCCGTTTTACATTGCTCCATAAAATACGCCTATGATCTGGCTCTTTCTTTCTAAGGATTTTCTCTCACTATTTCCCCAATAAAACTATGCATGTGGTTTATTGAAATATTTGCCTTTTTCAAGTTTTCATGCTTTTCTGTATCCATAGATTTACCTTCTCCATTTTATTAACTACTAGAGGCCCAGTGCATGAAATGCATGCATGGGGGGGGGGGGCTCCTTCAGTCCAGCCTGCCCCATCTCACATACAGGAAGCCCTCAGGGGATGTCCTACTGATGACTTAGGCCTGCTCCCTGCTCCTCTTAGGGAGTGGGCCTAAGCTGCAGTCTAGCCTCCCTTTGTGGGACGTGACAGGGCTGATCAGGGGAAGGCACCAGCCTCATCACCCTGCTGCTGCAGCCACTGCCAGTCACCGCAGCCACCAAGGTGTTTTCATCAACATGGACTCCAGTCCCTTCACCATGAAAAAATGACAACTTTTTCTAGGCATTTTTAAGATGTGTCTTTCATAGAATATGACATTTCTTTATTATTTCTTTTTATACTCACCTGAGGATATGTTTCCATTGATTTTTAGAGAATGTGGAAGAGAAGGGAAAGACAGAGAGAAGCATCAAAGTGAGAGGAACACTTGATTGGTTGCCCCCTGCATGAGCCCTAACCTGGGCCCCAACCTGGGCCTTGGCCAGGGAGGAGCCTGAAACCTAGGTACATGCCCTTGGTCAGAATTGAACCCAGACCCTGCAGTCAGCAGGCTGAGGCATTATGCACTGAGCCAAACTGGCTAGGGCAGGATATGACATTTCTTAGCCCTCCAGCAGTAGACTTTCATTTTTTTTTCTCCAAGAGTGTGGTGGGAAAACCCTAGATCACCTTCTTGGATTCTTATTACCCAAGTTGCTAAGAATATTAACAGCGGCATATGCCATACAGAGAGCTTAGCCAATAAGCAGTCAGAAAATGTGTTTCCTCTGTAGTTCACACTGATTCCTGGTTCAGCCCCTGCCCAGGCCTAAAGCCTTGTGGGATTGGGCCTAAAGGGCAATTGGACATCCCTCAAGGGGTCCCAGATTGGAGAAGGTGCAGGCTGGAGTAAGGGACACCCTCCCACACCCTGCACCAATTTCGTGCACCAGGCCTCTAGTTCTAAATATCCAGAGAGACTGGGAATATCCACATCAAAAGGGAAAGAAGACTGCCTACACCCTGACTGTGTCATCCCTTCCCCAGGCTGACAAAGAGCCACACAAGAGAGTATCCCTGGTCCTACAGCTGCTCCAGTGGTAGAAAGAGCCCAACTCTTCTAGCGTTGTTGGTTGCTTCACGGGAGGCCCACTCAGGTCCTACCTCACCGGGATCAAGGGTGCAATCAGTGGAAGATAACCACTAGAGCTCAGAATGAGAAGGAAAAGGGGCAGGATTTTCAGAAACCAGCAGTAGGATCTGGTCAGATTGAGTTCCTCCTTGCATCAGGGGTCTGACATAGATTCTGGAACTCTTTCACAGATTTTGTTTATTATGAAAATAAAAATTAGGGATAGGGAGGATTGGCAATATTTCTTTTTAAAAATTTAAGGTTAAAAGAGTGTTTGGGGAAGATGGCATGTGTTAGATGTGGAAGAGACAAAGATTGGTATTGCAGAGCCGATGTGTAATCAAGCACATGCCGAAATACTTCAACGGCACACTGCATTTTTCAGAGGTCAGACAAAAGCCACAATTTCAAATCAAAACAGGTAGATGCAGTTAACATTTTTGTTTTTCGTCATTTGCGAAACATTTTGTGTTGTGGTATTTGCAGTGGTGGGTTATTCTGTTTCATTTTGGTTTTGTAGTCTTCTTATTTTTGCGTCTTGGTAGCTTTCCAAAACTACCTTACATAAATTGATCTGACTCTCTGATCCATTGTATAGGAGAAATATCTACTTTAACCTTCCTACAGCTGATATCGCAGAACTTTTGTCTTATTAGAGAAAAATAGAATAGAATAAGGATGAGGCAAGATGAATAAAATGATAACCAGCATATACTTACTTCATTTTCTTCATTGAGTTCCTCAAGCTTCACTCAATATACACATAAATATGCCATATACATTTATACAAATCCTTTAACAAAATATGAAAATCAGTACCTTTATGTATTTTGCAGAAAAATAAACAAGACCACTTCCTGAATATCAAGAAGAGACCTATTTTACTTTCTTTATAAGCACAAGTAAAGAGACTTGCAGCTCAAAACCAAATAATGTAAATGTAGCCAGCAATTTTATTAGAAAATTAATCCCTATTTTAGCTTTGGAAATTTTACAAATAGAGCGTTTTATTTTATTTTCTCCCACCTCCATCTGGATAGCACCTTCAGAAGCTTACAGATCTGAGATTTCCTTTATCTCCAAATCATACATAGGATTATTTTTTCAAAGCCGAATGTATTATGTGCATGATCATGGACAGTGGTTGTTTTCTGATGTGGAATGTGAAAAGACTGAGGCATCCAGAGCTAACTAATATGGTTAGAGGACTGATGTTTGAATTTCTATCACCTACTGATTAATTTTCCCAGCAGAAGGCCAAATGGTCGCCCATGCAAAGCAGCAGCTATACCTGTCTATAGTCAGGGGATGAAGCAGTCTTGGACAGGACTCAAGAGTATAGACATCTACAATCCTTGAACTGTTCAGGCAACCAGAGGCATGATTGGGAAAGAAGCAGAACAAATAACTTTTTTTCATGAAATTTTTTCTCATGGCAACAGGAGTACAGACACAGATTTACTTTGTTTTGGAAAAACAGAATTATGTGATACGAATATAACAAGAAGCATTATTTGTCATCACAGGAAGTGAAATTCAGTAGCTCCATGTTTTCAAATGGATTCCCACTTACTAAAAAGAAAAGAATTAAAGTATGGTTTAAAAGCAGAAGTTTCTCTCATTATCCTCTCACTTTTCCTACAGAAAGAAAGGAAGGAAGGAAGGAAGGAAGGAAGGAAGGAAGGAAGGAAGGAAGGAAGGAAGGAAGGAAGGAAGGAAGGAAGAAAGAAAGAAAGAAAGAAAGAAAGAAAGGGAGAGAAAGAGAGAACTCAAGGATATGGACAGCAGTGTGGTGATTGCAGGGGTGGGGTGGAAGTGAAAGAGGACATAGAGGGGATAAATGATGATGGGAAAAATAAATAAAGTGAAATAAGAAAAGATCTGTGGTTCTGAATGATTTCAGGATCCCCGCTTCACACACACATTCCCATTCATTGACAGTACTGTGAGAAAGAATGCCAAGTTAGATATATGCAGATGATTGTGTGAAGACATAGAAAAAAGACATCTCCATTTATGTTATTAAAAATGCAGTGCATGGATTAATAAAACATTTTCACTTGACCTTGATGCCTTAGAGGTGTGACCATGCTCTTTAACTTTTGTCATCACAACACAAAATTTTTCACATCTAGCTGATAAGTTGTTTTGCAATAATAACTAGACTGACAGAACTTACATGCTCTATATTTATAGGTTAAGATAAGAGAAACAAATATAAATTATTGGTAATACCATTAATGTCAGATGTTTTCTTTGTATGCAAAGGCAGGGCAAATATTTTCTGGCATATCTATAAGTAGCCATTAAGTCATTAAGTTAAGATTATTATCTTAATTAATAATTTATTATATCTTAATGGAGCTTTTGAAGCTGTGGTAAGTAAAATATATTATCAGAGGCTGTTAATTCATGAGATTTACCCTAAAAGTAAAATGATGCTGATATGACCCTTTATTTAATCAGTCTTAATTCACATTTTCAGTCATTTCAATATTATTTATTTATGAAAATTATTGCATATGAGTGCCAAAGATGGTCTCTGACTTGGCCTTTAGGTTACTTATTTCTTCACTGCAGGCTGATATTTATTAGTAAGAAGACCTATTGGTGCTAAACTCAAATTTTTACATATAAAATTATTTTCAAAATACCCCAAACAAGCAGATTCCAGCCACTAAGAGTCTGCCTGTTTTGCATATTCCATGAAACTTCACTGGACATCTGACAGCAACACATCAAATAAGCCACAGGTCATTAGGATCCCAGGCATCTGCAACTCTCCTGCGAGGTCTGACCCAGTGATCTCCCACCTGCAACTGAGGAACATCCCTACACATGCAAGCCCCTCTCTGATTTAACCTCTCTCCCTGGAGTTTCTGGCTCAACTCCCCTTCTGAGTGGTGATCTGACACTGTAGCTGCTGTATAGACACTTGCTGTAAGCAAAGATGGCTCAATAAAGCTTTGCAAATTACTGCCACCTCATGGCCTTAATGTTTTTCCTTGATCAGCCCTCAAAGGCTTTACACATAAAGAGAAAGGAGTGTGGTTGAGCATGGACCTATGAACCAGGAGGTCAGGGTTCCATTCCCAGGCAGGGCATATGCCCAGACTTTGGGCTTGATCCCCAATGTGGGGCATGCAGGAGGCAGCTGATTGACGATTCTCTCTCATTATTGATGTTTCCATCTCTCTCCCTTCTCCCTCTCCCTTCCTCTCTGAAATCAATAAAACATTTTTTAAAAAGAGAGAGAAAGGAAACGTGGTTAAACTAAATAATATTTCAGACAGATTGTTTGACTTATACCCATGTCTAGCAACTTTTAACACAACTCATTAATTCAGTGCAAACCAAAACCATCCTGCCACTTGTCTGGAATCATGTCAGCACAAAATCCATTTCACTTGTAAATGTTTCCATTTGAAAATTATTACTATGTTATTGTACAGACATAAGTAGAAACAATCAATATTTTCATTTTTAAACAACAAAAATGAGCAGTCAAAATATAGAGAACATTTTTTTAAAGAGGGAAAATTGTAAGAACCCACGATTTTTGGCTATAGAATAAGTAAATCATCAGCTTGCCTCTCCTTTATTTTTCCTACTAAATATATTTCAACCTTCAAATATATTTTCAAAAGTTGATGTCACTTGTTTAGTCTGTGAAATCCCTTATTTTTCAAAGCACAGCCAATGTTTGTCTCCATCATACTATCGCACTATGTGCATATTTTTACATTTTATTATATTATATTGTCATTTATTTTTTAAATAGATTTTATTGATTTTTTTACAGAGAGGAAGGGAGAGATAGTTAGAAACATCAATGAGAGAGAAACATCGATCAGCTGCCTCCTGAACACTCCCCACTGGGGATCCACAACCAAGTACATGCCCTTGACCGGAATTGAACCCAGGACCTTTCAGTCCGCAAGCCGACGCTCTATCCACTGAGCCAAACCCGTCAGGGATGTCATTTACTTTTTTATTTTTATTTCTTCATCATGACCTTGGAAAAACAATATCTATTCATTTGTTTTTCAAATAATCTGTAAAGTCTATATCACATAGGCTCTAAATAATTGTTGAATGAATATATGAACAGGAAACAGCACTATATTCACTGAAATGTGTGCATATAAGTATGCATTTTTATACTTACAAAGAGAGTATATATATATATATATATATATATATATATATATATATATATGATTAATAGATCAGTCATTATAATTGCACTTAATAGTATCAGCCCTAACATGTGTGGGCTTGTCACTGAAACGCTGACATGTCACATCCATGTGAGCCATTTACCTTTTCTAGTATAAATATCTTCAATTGTGCTTTAAAAATTTTTTATTTTGGTTAATTATTGTTGGAAACTAAACCTGGCTAGAAAAAAAATAAGTGATATATTTCATACATGTTTGAAAACATGAATTGTTTGTAAGCAAATTTTTAATATTTTAAATTCTAGACTTCAAAGTGTGCCAGAAGTCAAAAGTAACTGATTCTATGCAATCCAAGCTAATCAATCTCGGTTTATCTCCTACACTAATATATATATATATATATATATATATATATATATATATATATATATATATTTCTGTAATATTAAAAGAGGATAATATTGTATATAGAATAGTGTTATTTCTTGTTCCTAGTGCATTGTCATATCTGTCATACAGTAAGCTAAATCAATTTTGAACTATATCTGAACAGGCAACATCATAATATATATTATTACAATAGTACTGATTGACACCTAGATATCAGAAAATTGACTGAAGTTTAGCTGATCAAGTGGACATTGATTTAAAAGCTAAGAATTGAGACAATTTCATCCATGTTGAATGTGAAGGATATTATCAACATCTTAGTTACTAGGAAACAAGGATTGGGTTGTCTTGTATTCATTCAATTAAGTAGAAAGAAATGTAAGGAGAAACCTGTGTATCTTAGACATTTTTGCTTTCTCTTCACTGACCTTGTTCCAGCAGCCCTATTTTTTTAAAAACATATTTTATTGATTTTTACAGATAAGAAGGGAAAGGGATAGAGAGTTAGAAACATCAAAGAGAGGAAACATTGATTAGCTGCCTCCTGCACACTCCCTACTGGATATGTGCCCGCAACCGAAGTACATGCCCTTGACTGTAATCGGACCTGGGACCCCTCAGTCTTCAGGCCGACGCTCTATCCACTGAGCCAACCGGTTAGGACTCCAGCAGCCCTCTTGAAACTGACAGTAAAATAAATAAATAAATTAATTAATTAATTAATTTACAAGGCAAACTTCGGTACCTTGAAACTGACATGTTAGAGCTGGTGCATCTACTCAGAATTTCAAACATCCAAATCTCTTATTATATGGTGGAAAAATAAAATACCCTCTATGGTTAGCAACTATTACTTGGGTTTATTATTACATGTGGCATAAAATTCCTAACTTAGACAATGTATGTATGAGGGTGTGGGTGATTTATGTTATATGTTACATGTATATGTAGAATGTCTATATATAACTAAAGAAGTATAAAAAATACCAAAACATATATTTTAGTTGGCAATACAAATTACTGAAGGATGTGAAAGAATTACATCATTTGTGGAAAAACTAACATCACAGAGGAAGTGATATGTGATGCAAATCTTTAAGAAAGTGTAGGTTACAGCCAGGCCCTACTGGGAGTGTGGGGGTAAGTAACTATTAGCAAGCACGTTGAACTGTGAGGCAGATGGCAAGTATATCAGATTAATTTTCCAGCAGTTGAAAAAGGAAATACTGACGTAATAGTTCATTAGATTGCCTCCATGGTCACTGAAGCAAAACTGGGAAAGTATGCAAAGGTAACGTTTATTTGCTTCCTAAGTTTCCTTAAAATATTGCCACAGTATTCAACATTTCTAAATAAAATCCAAAGGAGATTTTACAAGCTCATTCCCTCAAAATAAATCCCTGAAACATGCCTATATTTATGTAAGCTATAAGCTCTTCAGAATTTATATTAAATCCAAATGGGACAATACTTTGTTTAATATTTATTATAATTTGAAAGAGATAAAGAAAGAATGAAAGAAGGAAGCAACAGATAAAGGAAAGAAGGGGGTAAAGTTATAATTTGACTGAAAACATTAAAAAATAATTAAATTAGCTACTGGTATAATGTGGAGTAAATGATACTTTCTGCTTGAATGTTCAATTTAGCCTTAATAAATTCAGTAACTCCGCAACCCCCATGCTAGTGATGTCCTACCAATTTAAAAGCATAAAGGCCAAGAATACTATTAAATGTATTGACTTTCATCTTTGCTTATAACTCTGAATAGCCTTTAAAAATTGAAAAGTGAAAAGGGATAAACTTGCCAAGTACAGGAAAGTATACAAGGAAAATGGAAAAGCCAACAGAAAATGGAAAGCAGCTTTTATAACCCATCTCAGTCACTCTGCAGGGTTACGTAGCCTCAACACATTTGCAAATTCACATAAATTATCTTTGAAATATTCCAACCACTGAAAGAAAATGAAAATAGCTACCAGATTTATTTACAAGGTATGACTAGTTTTCTTTTAGCAGGCAAAATAGCAGAAAACTATATCTGATAGCAATATATATATATATATATATATATATATATATATATATATATAGCCAACTCTGAGTGGATTTGCATCTGTGCATACAGTCATTTTTATAGGCAAAGTTTCAATTATCGAGATGCAAATGTTATGAATTCTATTGTGTCACTAACTTGGACATCACCAGTAAGGCATATAGAAGTTTAAGTGCTCTGAGTTGCCAATAATGTAAGGTGTACACATTATGTTGCGTGGACATATTCTACTTTTCATTTTGAAGAGGGAAATTGTATTAAGTTGTGTTTGGAAATAAGATCGTTCAGTGAACCTCAAACAGTTTGTTTTACTTAACTTATGTTTTATATGTGTTCTTTGGAGTGTTGCTGCTGTTTTGATGAGTATTGAGTAATTTTATAATTCAACTCATATTAATCTTTTATAATGGGCTGCTTTGGCCTAAAGAGAGAGACTATTTCTATCCTCCACAACTATTTGCTACACAAATATCCAAAGGCCATCAGTGTCACTGCTCACAGACATGAAAAAGTGTGAGAGACCATTGAGAATGGTCTCCTAAGACATTATAACTTAAATAATAAAACAATAAGCATAGTACTATCTGAATTTAAACTATGATTTTGTTTGGATGTGCTGCTATAATAACCAATCCAGAATCCTCACTTAAATTACTGTGTCCACAACGGGTTTGCAGGGGACTTTATCGTGACCATGCTACAATGTCACCTACACTGTAAGAGTGGACCTGGTAGATCATTTACTGCTTCTTCAAGTTTCTATTTGGAAATGATATGTATTACTTCCCCCCACATTTCATTTGTCATAACAAGGCACCCAGATGCATTTACCTTCCTAGGAGGTGGCAAGGTACAATCTTGCCATGTGTCTGAAAAATAGACACTACTAGTAACAAGTCTACATGTGCCTGGAAGAAAGAGAGGACTCATATTTGTAATCAAATCAGAGTCTGACCACCATTACTCCCCTGAGGTGCTTTCGGTGGGGTTGCAGCTTTCAATGGGAGAACTAAAAGGCAACTCCTGTTTGGAGCTGAGACTCTTATTTGAGAATCAGAAAATTCCCACTTTCTTGCCAATTACATTTTCTGTCTTTAGTGCCACCAGACTGAAGCTGCCTGCCATAGTACTGTGTAAACAATGCAAACGCTGCAGTTTTTCGGAATGAATAGATCAGAGTAACTATCATTCTATTATATTACCAGTTAGCTCTAACAACACATTTCCATTGCCTGTCATTCCACCATTCAACCACCTGCTCTGCTCTTTATCTACCTTGAAGAAGTGTTTGGAAATACTACTTGATGCTGTAGCAGCATTCTGACTTTCAGAAATTGACTTGAATCAATTTTCAAGAGCATTAGATGAGCAGACATCTTGTCTTTAATATCATATCACAATATAATGCAATCAATTTAACTATTTTTTCTCTTAAAATATAAACTGATAGAAGAGCATTAAAATGAAGAGATTGAAAAATACAGGGATCGTTATTAATATGAGGAAAAGCTACTATTCTTCAGGCACAATATTTTATGAAGTTAAAAAGATTTCAAAATTGCTAAAGAATTATAGTAAAGACAACAGAAATTACAACTACCTATGACATAATAAAATATCTTTGAGATAGTAAGTATAGAAGTCGAGAAAATACATAAGATTTTTTATACTAAAACTGTCATTATTACATACTTTGTTTAAATTTTAGAAAAATCCTGGCTTATAAACAAAACATCATTACACAAATTATAACAAGGAATAGTAGAATTTTTTTTTTAATTTGTTGACTATTAGAATAATAATAATAAAGCAATAGTGGAAAATGAAAACATATTAAATTCTCATTGGATATTATCCAGACTGAAACCTCCAAAGAAAGTAGGGATATCTATAAGCACATTGAAACCATTAAAGAATAACTCAACTCCTTTGAAACTAAAATAAATGTTATTTCCAATAAAGTAAACATTGGTAACTATATTGTCTACCCTCTTTATGCTCTTACCTATTCTTTTTTCTTGTTTATCTTCTTTCTCTCATACTATTCTTGATTTCATTTCTTTCTTTCGTTCTTTATTATTTTTCTTTCCCCTCACTCTCTTCCTTCTTCCTTCCTTCCTTCCTTCCTCCCTCCCTCCCTCCATCCCTCCTTCCCTCCTTCCCTCCTTTCCTTCCTTCCTTGCTCTCTCTCTCCCTCTCACTCTCTGACTCTCTTCCTGCTTCCTTTCCTTCTTTTCTGTTTTTTTTTTTTCATTCTCTTATCTTTATCTTCATCTGCTATGGTAGCATTTCTAGTATATTATTTTTCTACTAGGGGCCTGATGCACAAAAATTTGTGCACTCAGGGGGGTCCCTCAGCCCGGAGTATGCCCTCTCGCAGTCTTTGACTCCTCGGGGGTTGTCCACCTGCTGGCATGCCTGGCCAGCCTGGGTGAGGGGCTGAGGGCTGTCTGCAGGCTGGCCACAGCTCCCATTGACCCAAGGTCCCAGTGAGGCTGGCTGGAGGCATATTTCTAGCATTTATTTATCTTCTATAATTGAAACTTACTTGCCTTGAGCAGAGGCTACAGCCGGCCTAGGCAGGCAGTTTCCTCCATTGCTGGCTTCCTGTTTGCTCTAGCTCTGTGGCTGCAGGCTTCCATCTTGGCTGGGTTAATTTGCATATTGCTGCTCTGATTGGCTGGTGGGCATGGCTTAGGTATAACGGAGTGAGGGTCAATCTGCATATTATTCTTTTATTAGATTAGATTGCTGCTGTAAGAAATGTATCAGCTGAAAACAAACAAACAAAAATATTAACTTACAGCTCTGAAGGTCAGAAGTGAAATGAATTACATGCAGTTAAAATGAAGATATTGGTAGTACTGCATCTCTTCTAAAGGCCCTAGGTGAGGACCTGTTTTCTTGACTATTCTAACTTCCAGAGATTACACATATTCTTTTCTGTTTTTTCTTTTACACACAAGCACACACACATACACACACACACAATTTTCCTTTTCTCCCAATTGACACCCCCCAAGCCATTCCTATTCCAGGCAAGCCTCCACTGCCCCAGTGTTTGTATTTATTGGTTATGCTATTTTGCATGCATACAAGTCCTTTGATTGTTCTCTAACCCTGTACCTGCCATTTGTCTCTGGATCTATTCTTGTTCATCAAATTATGTTGATCATTATATCCCACATATGAGTGAGATCATGTAAGATTTATCTTTCTCTGACTGGCTTATTTTGCTTAGCATAATGCTCTCAAGTTCCATCCATGCTGTTGCAAATGGTAAAAGTTCTTTCTTTTTTATAGCGGCATAGTATTCCATTGTGTGGATATACCACAGTTTTTTTAATTCACTCACCTGCTGATGGGTACTTAAGCTCTTTCCAAATTTTAGCTATTATAAATTGTGCTGTTATGAACACCAGAGTGCATATATCCTTTCTGATAGGCATTTCTAGTTTCTTGGGATATATTCCTAGAAGTGGCATTGCTGGGTCAAATGGGAGCTCCATTTTTAACTTTTTGAGGAAACTCCATACTGTCTTCCACAGTGACTGCACCAGTCTGCATTCCCACCAGCAGTGATCAAGGGTTCCTTTTTCTCCACATCCTCACCAACACTTGTTTGTTGATTTGTTGATAATAGCCATTCTGACAGGTGTGAGATGGTACCTCATTGTTGTTTTGATTTGCATCTCTCGGATGATTAGTGACTTTGAGCATGTTTTCATATGTCTCTGGGCCTTCTGTAAATCCTCTTTCAAAAAGTGTCTATTTAGATCCTTTGCCCATTTTTTATTGGATTGTTTATCTTCTTTTTGTTAAGTTGTATGAGTTCTCTGTAAATTTTGGAGATTAAACCCTTATTGGAAATATCATTGGATACATATTCTTTGGCTTGTGGCCACCAGCTAGCCAGTGCATGACTCAAACTTCTAGTCACCACATCTCCTTTCTTAATTCTCATTCTCCTGCCTCCTTAGTTCACTTCACTGTTTCTCCATAAATCCATTAGGCCCTTCTGGGTTATACAGAATAATTTTCTCATCTCAGTATCCTTGACTTAATTATACCTGCACAGTCCCTTTTGGCATATGAGGTTTCAGAAATTAAAGCATGCATATTTTTAATAGGCCATCATTCTGCTTTACATATAACAAGGCACCTGTATTTAGTTCCAAAATAAGGAACTCAACAGGATGTGTGTGTGTGTGTGTGTGTGTGTGTGTAGATAGAGGTGATGATAGATGATAGATAGATGATCGATAATAGATAGATAGATGATAGGTAGATACAGAAACAAAGACAGAGAAAAACAGAAAGAGAAATAGAAGGATATTGATTTATTTTAAGAATTTGGATCCTGTGATTATGGAGGCTTGTTGAGCTTACATCTGAAGAATATGCTAGAAGGCTGGAAATATAGATATGAGTTGCAGTACAAGCCCAAAGGCAGTCTGCTGGCAGAATTCCTTCTTATTCAAGGAGGTTGCTCTTTTAAGACCTTCAACTAATTAAATAAGACCCACCCACATTATGGAGGGTAATCTACTTTACTTAAAGTCCACCCATTTCTATGCTAATCTCATCAAAAAACACCTTCATAGAAACATTTAGAATAATGTTTGACCAAATATCAGTGTACTGTGGTTTACTCAAGTTGATACATAAAATTAACCATCATGGGACCTTTCTCCAATGAATTATTATTTTGCAGATTCCTAAGATGTGTCATGTTTATACTCAAAGCCAATCCTATAGGCTATTGTATACAGGGTTACCACCATCATCATCCCTGGACACACTAGTACTTTCTGGAGAAGGAGGCTGCCTATGGTTCACATGGATGAACCATTGCTTTGAAATAATACTATCTCCCAGGAGATTCTATTACTGTTTATGGATCAGGCTTTGAGGTGGTCTGAAGTTATCATGTTCTCCTGAGCACTTTCAGTACTGAATCCACATTGTGTGATCTGCACAAGAGGAGACAGATCTTTATTGTGCCATTTATATGTGCCATTTATATATATA
>PVJC01024874.1:7925-25301 GCA_004026665.1 Murina feae | reverse complement strand
AGAGGCTTTTGCATATAAAAGCCTGGGTAGCCTCAGGCAGAAGCTAAAATAGCATCTCCTTAGAGATCCAAGAGCCAGAGTACCCAGTGGTCAGAGCAGGACCATCCAGATTACAACTCCTCAGATCCATAAGGGACACACTCAGGGGGCAGACTCAGTAAGCACCAAAGCCCCACTGAATCAAGTCTTGCCCCATAAGGGTGTCTCCAGCACAGAAGTTCTCCTACCATAGACACAGCTGATTCTCACAGCCAAGTGGCCTGGAGGTCAATTTCTCCCAGTGTTACCAACAACTATCAAGGCTTAGCTACAACAAGACTGTGCACAAAGCCTACAAAGGGGTTCACCAAGAGTGTCCACCTCAGGTAATTGGGGAGGCTGAGCCACTTGGCCCTATAGGACACCTAGCACAGAAAGCCACCCTATCAACACAGGGAATCTGCCAAAATGTGGAGACAAAGAGACAGATCACAAATGACAGAAATGGAGGAAAGCAAACGACTGGATATAGAGTTCAGAACTACGATTTTAAGGTTTTTGAAGAATTTTCTAGAAACCACCAATATACCTAGTGAGACCCTCAATAAATCTAAGCATACACTGACTAAAATAAAGAATATTATACAGAGATCCAACAACAGACTAGAGGATCGCAAGAGTCAAGTCAAAGATTTGAAATACGAAGAAGCAAAAACACCCAACCAGAAAAGAAAAAAGAAAAAAGAATCCAAAAATATGAAGATAGTGAAAGAAGCCTCTGGGACAACTTCAAGCATACCAACATCCAAATTATGGGGGTGCCAGAAGAAGAGAGAGAGCAAGATATTGAAAACCTATTTGAAGAAATAATGGCAGAAAACTTCCCCTACCTGGTGAAAGAAATAGACTTACAAGTCCAGGAAGTGCAGAGAACCCCAAACAAAAGGAATCCAAAGAGAACCACATCAAGACACATCATAATTAAAATGCCAAGGGCAAAAGACAAAGAGAGAATCTTAAAAGCTGTAAGAGAAAAGCAGTTAGTTACCTACAAGGGAGCACCCATATGACTGTCAACTGACTTCTCAACAGAAACTTTGCAGGCCAGAAGGGAGTGGCAAGAAATATTCAAAGTGATAATAGCAAGAACCTACAACCAAGATTACTTTACCCAGCAAAGCTATCATTCAGAATTGAAGGTCAGATAAAGAGCGTCACAGACAAGAAAAAGCTAAAGGAGTTCATCACCCCCAAACCAGTATTATATGAAATGCTGAAAGGTATCCTTTGGGAAGAGAAAGAAGAAGAAAAAGTAAAGACAAAAATTATGAACAACAAATACATATCTATCAACAAGTGAACCTAAAAATCAAGTGAATAAAAAATCTGATGAACAGAATAAACTGGTGAATAGAGTAGAATCAGGGGCATAGAAATGGAGTGGACTGACAATTCTCAGAGGGAAAGGGGTGTTGGGGGTGCGGGAAGAGACTGGACAAAAATTGTACACCTATGGATGAGGAGAGTGGGTGGGGTAAGGACAGAGGGTGGGGTGGGAACTGGGAGGAGGAGAGCTATGAGGGGAAAAAGAGGAACAACTGTAATAATATGAACAATAAAGATTTTTAAAATAAAAATAAAAATAATTTTTAAAAAAAGAAGAAAGAAAATGGGAACTAGAAAAGCAAAACAAGACCGGATATTAAAGTCAAATAGGACTACTTGGAGACAATGTAGTAAAAAATAAGATGAATTATGGGCAGGTCAAGATGATGTTCAGAAATGATTCCAGGAACACAAGTCAGCACCTATAATGTATATACCTCTTATATATGGTTCAGTACACTTCTTGAAAAAACAAAATGTGCCCTATGTTTTTAAAGGAGCAAGCTAATCCAGACACCAACTTTAATTCACTCAAGTACACAGCCCAACCACAAGTATAGTGTGGCTGTTGTATCCCTAAATTGTCAATCAAAATATATGATTGCCCCTTGGGTTTCTGGTCTGAGATTATAAGAGGGTGTCTGCACATATCACTCTTCTGCTCCAATTTATTGAATTAAGTGTAATCTCAGCCCACAACATTCAAATGTTTTTTACAAGTTAGCCTAAACCCATCTTGCTAGGCTCATTTTACCTTGCTTCCCCATTTACACCAACACTTCAGCCAAACTGCACTGTTTATTCCCTGAACATGGCCCCAAACACTCCCACCCCTATGTCTTTGCTATTTGTTTTTATTTATGACTTCTTCCTTGTCCCTCAACTCTACCTACTGAAATTCTTTAGAGTTCCTCTGGAAAAAATGGAATCTTTCCCATGAATACTTTCCTGATCCTTGAAACCTCTGAACCATGTTAGAATTTACTTTAGACCTTGCTTGTGACATAGATTCTAGCTTGAGTCTAGGTTGTGGCCCTTGTTGGACAGTTTGGCAAAGTGGGGGAATGGAGTGGAGCTGGTGGCTCTAAATATATGTCTTCCTGAGGGGATAAAAGAACAAAGCATGTCAGAGCTGACTGAAGCACAAATCTCAAGTCTGCAGTAAGAAGCAATGAATTGGAGTACAATATGATGACTAAATCTGCCATAGCCCAGCCTACTGGATGCATGCCTCCATCTTGGCAGCAAAAGGGAATGAGATCCTGAGTGTCTCTTCCTAACACAGCCCATTGAGGTTCAAAGGCATAAATGATATCTAATGTAGTGGGATAGTCCTGAATGAGATCAAAATGCAGAGAAGGAACAAGAGGGAGGTGATCCACAGTGAGAATCAGAGTCCAGGACACTGGAGGAGTCTTGTTCAAGAAAGGCAATCATTCTGAACATCCCATGGATGTTCCTCAAAGGAAAGAGCTGAATCTAAGCCACCAAACAGTTAGAATCCTTAGGAGCCTGGGCAGTATTTCTTTAGGACACTTCTGACTTGGTTCTGACAGAGTAAAGATGACACCTTGAGGAACCATCTTGATGAGAGTGGATCTAGTCAGCATTCTGTGCTGGAACCAGTTAAACTGATGGCTTTTATTGGAGCCACTCTGTTTGATAGAGGTAGTGGTTAGGAGTATGGACTCTAGAACCAGCTACCTGGGTTCAATAATTTCCTCATATGTAAGTGAGGATAATTGAATCAGTTAACAGAGCAGCAAATGAGACCACCTGATGTTAGCAGTGCTGAAGTATACTTCAAGAGGCAACTTTAAATTGTCAGTAACCCATAGCACCAGATTGAACAAATAAAATAGAAGACTGATTTGTGCATGGTGGAAGCAACCTTAAAGAATTTTGGATCTGTTTAAGGTGGAGACCATTAGAATTCTTTTACAAAAATAAAATGGGTGTGTATGGGGGCATCAATGCCAATGCCATTGTAATTTGAATACTGAAAAATAAGAGACCTTATTTTTAAATTGAGGTATAACTAACATACAACATTATGTTAGCTTCAGGTGTACAACATAGTGATTTGATATTTGTATATATTGTTAAATAATCACCATAATAACTCTAATTAACATCATTGTTACATTATTTTAAAATGTTTTTCTTATGATGAGAACTTTTAAGATTTAAGGAGACCTTATTTTTAATTTGCAGACTTATCATATCCTGTTATATTAGCAGCTCCCAGAAGACCAGTGGTGATCACAAGATAGTGACTGCTGTGCTTGGTGTAGTGGAGAAGACTACAAAGTCCAGCAGAGTGACATGGACCTGGAGGGGAGAGTGTGGAGTGCCTAGTGGAGCAGCAACCATGCTGGTGGGAATATACTTGTTTGTAAGCACTGGGAAGGCCCTAGGAAAAACCTTAAAGGGTTAAACAATTGCCACAATCTCTCCTACAACCTTAGTCCCAAAGACATGTGAGACTCCCATCCCTTAGGGGCTGCCAGAGGTGCTGGAGGTGGAAGACTTTGCAAGAAGCTAAAGATCTTGTGTGAGCAAGTGTGTGTAGGAGCTAGATAAATTCAGGTTTTCTGGTTATGTGTATCCTTACCTTATCTCTGTCATTAAGTTCTTTGAGGAGAAGTTCTACTCATTTATGTATCTCCCAAAAGTATGATCCCTAGTCTGGATAAAATGCTCTATTGGAGTCTGATGCCCAGTAGAGAAGCAGTGGTGCCAGGAAGATCAGACTTGTTCCTGAGCACAGGTGGCATTCTCCTGCCCCACCATTTCTGTAGTAGAAATGTTACTCATTTCTATCCCCTAAGGGCATCAAGTCCAGGGCTTACTGTTTTTTTCTCATTTTCCATATTTATTGAGGTAGTTTGCATGCCATGGATTCACCTTGTTTTATGTGTACAGTTTGAGTTTTAATAAATTTATGCAAACATGCAACCACCATTACACCACATTGTTTTAGAACATCCCCAAAATTTCCCTTGTGTTCCTTAGCAGTCATCCTTGCCCCAACCTTCAGACCCAGGCAACCACTGGTGTGCCTTTCTAGTTTTGACTTTTCTCGTTTTAAGAATCATGTGTTAAACCTAGTGTTTTTCATTGAGTGTGTTTTATATTCATCCTTTTGTATCAATGTTTTGTTCTTATTTGGTATTAGTTACAAGTCTGAACTCATAAGAATTTACTACTAACATGTAAGGAAACGAAATCTCTTGATATTCCCATCCTACAGTGAAGGTGAGAACAGAGTAATAAAAATGCACTTAATCATTTGTGTCTTTGATAATGTGCAATTTCCAATTTGCAAGTGTTACTATTTTGACTTGGTACAATTCCTACTACAAATTCTAAATCATGAAAGGGTTTCATGTTACTAACTAATCACAGAGTGTTAATATTTATGTCTCATAAAGAAATAAAATGGATAACCAATGAACTGCATTATTATTTTCTATTGTTGCACCATATTCCATTGTATAAGCCACCTTTTGTCTACCCAATTGCTAACTGATGGATATTTAGGTTGCTTCCAGTTTATTTTATGAATAATGCTTCCATATACATTCATATACAAGTCTTCATGAGAACATATGTTTCACTTATCTTCGCTAGATACATAGGAGTGGAGTTGTGGGGCCATATGTTAAGTGTATAGTCTTTATTGATTTGAAGTGCCTTAATTTGTAATCGGGCATTTTCCCACCAAATTGCATCGTAACGGGAAGAAAGAAATCCAATAATGGTCTGACTTTGCAAAGTCTATCAGAGTTGTCTTGCACATTTTCATTGTTGTTGAAATGCCAGGGCTTCCATATTTGACGGAATCTGTCTCTACTCATCGTCTTTGGGAAAAACTCGTCTCCCGCGCTTTGGTATAAAAAGCAATATGAAGGGTTTACTCGTTTTCCGCAAAAAATGTTTAACATGAATTAACCTGCAGGAGGCTGAAAGTAAGCCCTGTGGGAATGGAACACATGATCAAGAATATGAGATAATTCTAAGAAAATGGAGATTACTGAGAAGAAAGGTAGAAATGCACTAAGAGATAAATTAATCTACTTCATAATTTGTACCTCAATATTCAGGAAGCCTAAACATTTTACTCTGCAAAACTGCCTCACTCTATTATAATTATAGAACTTCACATTGACCTCAGCATATAATATTAGCCATGTGTGGGTGGACAAGTACAGTGATTCGAGCATACAAAGGCATCGAAATCTGAACAACCTACATGGTTGTCCACTTTTAGGGAGCCATTAGTTTAATCATGACAAGAATTTGCTTTAACAAAAAATTGCACTTAAAAATTTCAGTTGGAATTTCTACTATTTATAGAGCCTACTGTTACACAGTTTGTATTTATTCTAGCTGATCTCTGCAGAGGTCATTCTGAATAGTCTCCCCTTGAAATATGAAACTGTACTAGAATTATGAGGGAGAACAGAGAACTCTGTGATAACAGAAATCACTATTAATAGATCAAAATACACCCACAAGTCAAATTGTGCCCTCTTAAAATTGATCCAATCCAGTTAATTAGATAACAAAGAAATCCATCTTGTTTCCCAGCAGGGGGAGGGAGAGAGAGAGAGAGAGAGAGAGAGAGAGAGAGAGAGAGAGAGAGAGAGGGAGAATGAATCTGCCTTGGGTAGGTGGCTCAGTTGGTTGGAGTATAGTCCCATACAACTAAAGGTTGTGAGTTTAATTCCCAGTCAAAATATGTACAGGAGACAACTGATCAATATTTCTCTCTCATCTCTCTCTCTCTCTCTTATTATCTCTATAAAAATCAATAAAATGATATCTTCAGGTGAGGATGAACAGAAAAAGAAGAAGCTTCTGTAATTAGAGACTTGTAGGTTGAGAAATCTAGCTATTTTTCAGTTCTCAAATATACAACCAGAATTAGCACTTGAGTTATAGGCAAAAAGTTTATCCACTTTATCTTTCTCCCATTGGAAAGATCACCCTAAACATCTTGGGTAATTTGAGCATAGGTACCCAAGAGTTCCGTAGATCTGGCTTACCAGGGACTGAAAAATATAAAGAATATTTTTAAAGTATCCATCACAATACAGAATTCATTTTTTAAATGTAATTTTTATTGATTTCAAAGAGGAAGGGAAAGGGAGAGAGAAATATAAACATCAATGATGAGAGAGAATAATTGTCCCTAGCTGGTTTGGGTCAGTGAAGCAGGCATCCTCAAACTATGGCCCGCGGGCCACATGCTGGGTGTTTTTGCCGCCGCTTCCTGTCCTGCTTAAAATAAGATATGTAAAGTATGCATAGAATTTGTTCATAGTTTTTTTTTAAACTATAGTCCGGCCTTCCAACGGTCTGAGGGACAGTGAACTGGCCCCCTGTTTAAAAAGTTTGAGGACCTCTGGTAGAGCATCAGCCTGTGGACTGAAGGGTCCCAGGTTCGATTCCGGTCAAGGGCATGCCTGATGATTCTCTCTCATATTGATGTTTCTATCTCTCTTTCCCTCTCCCTTCCTCTCTGAAATCAATAAAGATATGTTTTGAAAATAGAGAAAGAGAGAGGGAGAGAGAGAATAATTGATCAGCTGCCTCCTGCACTCCTGCACACCCCACACTGAGGATCAAGCCAAAACCTGGGCATATGACCTGACCAGGAATCAAATCCTGACCTCTTGGTTCATAGGTGGATGCTCAACCACTGAGACACGCTGGCTGGGGGAATTCATTTGTCTTTAATGAATGCCAACAAAGCCCTAGCTGGTTTGGTTCAGTGGATAGAGTGTCAGCCTGTGGATTGAAGGGTTACAGGTTTGATTCCAGTCAAGGGCACATACATGCCTGGGTTGTGAGCTTGATCCCCATTAAGGGGCGTGCAGGAGGCAGCTGATTGATGATTCTCTCATCATTGATGTCTTTCTACTTCTCCCTTCTTCTCTGAAATCAATAAATATATATTTTTAAAAAGACCAACAGACATATCTCTTTGACCTCAATATCAGGAAAAGCCATGCATCTCTTAAACAACTGGATTATTTTTATCCTATATAAGTAGTTCTCAGAGTGTGGTTCCCAACTAATATCATCTGTATTCCTTGGGAGCTTGTTAGAAATGCATATTCTCAGGCTTCACGCAGAATTAACAAATTAGAAACTCTGGAGGTGAAACCCAGCAATCTGTATTTTGATGAGCATTCCTAGTGATCCTGATGCAAACCAAAATTTGAGAGAACCACACTTCTGAAACCCTTGGGGCCAAATTTGCAGTATCTCTCTAGCAACTGTTTTCTAATCTCTCTCCCTAACTCTTTAGAGGTAGAGAAGAGTCCTTCAGCATCCTTAGATCCCTAGCTCCTTGGAGATTTAAAAAGAGATTTTGCTGACACTAAGTGAATTGGACTGAATCAGGAAACCTAACTTCAGAAAAATGCTAATTTGCTTTTTCAATAACCACTACTTCCTTCAAATTAAAAGGCTGCATTAAATTGTATTACAGCTGCTTAATCTATAGCCAAGTAGTTGGTGTTGAAAACCTTAGATGATGATATTGACCAATTATGCACTAAAAACAAACAAAAATATGTCATAATTTTGTATAGGCTAAGTGCATGTAACTTTAACTACAGAAGACATGGTTATGTTTTATGGGTGAATTATAAGGTAAAAGAAGTAGATATAAAAGCAGATGCACTTAAACTATCTATCATGATTTGCTTGTTAGGCAGGAAATCTCTTGTTCTTTGGTTAATAAAACATACAGAAAACCTAAGTTCACAATGCCAAATGAGGAAATATGACTTATGGTCAGGAACTGTGTTTTTCAGCTCTTGTCACTGATTTTTAATCTTTTGGAATAGAGAGATAACCTATTTCATCTCAGCTACAGAATACTTGTATGACCTTGCATGAGATACTTTCCCCCTCTGAACCCCATTTCTGCTCTGAAAAAATAGAGGATTGGATATTATCATCTTTCAGGTCACTTCAATCTCTGATATTATGGAATTCTAGAGATAAGAACTCCACTGCACCAACAGCACCCCAATATCACTACTTTCTCCTGACCACTCCTGCCTAGAAGGAAGAAGGAGGAGGAGGAAAGGCAGGCTAGGCTGGTGGCTGCAGGCTGATGAAAAAGCATGCCTGATATCTTTGGAATCCAGATGATTTTGGAAACCCTGGCAGGCTTTGTTTCTTATTGTGTGGCTATCAGTTGAGGTGTGAATTGGGAGATACTGTTTGCTCTTTGCTAAATGATATGTAGGAATCCCAGAGAGATTTTATCATTAGCTTTGTGAGAACAAGATATGAACCATGAAATTACTTAAGTGTATATACTGAAAGCTAAGGGATTTGGTTTTACCCAAATATTTCCCTTCCCCATTCCCATCAAAACAGTTATTTAGCTGAGTAATTCAAGCTTTGGAGATAATTTCATAAAGGATAGGTGTGGTTTAGGGGGTTCAAATTAACCAGATAATTCATTCAATTCATGCAATTAGCTTTCCCTGTAGAATTTATTACAACTATTCTGTCAGTATAAAGAGCAATCTTTCTTTGCCCCTCCTGTTCACTGGCTAGCTTTTCATTTCACTACCCAGGCTAATTCTTATATTGATATATTTATAAACACCTTACTGTAAAAAGTTTCTCCTAGCTGAGATATTATCCTTTGCAATTGATCATTTCAGAAAATATTTTTTAGCAGGTTATGTTATTAAATGCCTTCAAACTGCTGGCTGCCCACTCCTAAATAACCCCTCCCCCCACCCCACATACACACACATAAATCACATGGTTACATTTTCTGTAACAAGAGCCTTTTCTTGAAGGTACTAAGGTAAATTGTCTTCATTTGCTGCCTCCTTCCATTGATATCATCTACATTCTCATCACCTCTGGAGTAACCTATGACATTCCCTCACCTGAAAAGAATGATTTTTATTCTTATAAGTCTTTCTGTGTCAGAACCTCAAGCTGTGTTCTGTGTTATTTTGTTTTGTAACAAGGCAGATTCATTATAACTATTTCTAAAGAAAAAATGCTAAAAAGCATTTAAAAATAAATATCTTTAAAACAGACAAACAGTAAGAACTGTTTTATTAGGACATTTAGGGGCAAAGAAACTGGTGGTTTGCCTGCATTTTCATCTCATCAAGGTTGCTTTGCAATTGTGCAGTGCAGCTCAAGTAATGTGCAAAAAGTTGGGAATTACCATGTGTCAGAACAAGGTGATAAACCCAGGTCACCTGAATTATCCCTCCTTTGAGGTGACATCAGCCCTATCAAAATGTGAGTGATGTTTGCTTCAGCACCTCAGTGATACGAAATCTAGATAAGTGGGTTCAAGTTTGTGCTTCAGGGGACATACATACTTATTCATCATGTAAAAGAATGCATTAGACCATCTTCTGATTGCAAAAAGTGAATGATGAGCCCCAGTAGAAAAGTAATAAGATCTATATAGATTTTTGTGGTTTGATATGGAAACAGAGTGATTCTAATAAACAATAGGTATTATTCTATACTATCTCATTATTCACAAGATTCCCCAACAGGGAAGAATAAGCAACTGCAGAGCATTTCCCAACCCCCCCTCCTTCTGTCACAGAAACGCCAATAAAACTCCTCCACCTCTGACTCTTCAGTGCCAGATTCGTAAGCACTTAGCCAAGCATGCTGGGAGACACAGAACTGAAGGAAAGCAGTATCTGGATGTCTTGAATTTGCTTGCCATTCTGCTCTGTTCCTCTACCATCTCATAACTAGATGTGGGCATTAGACGTGACAGTCAACCACACTTGAACTGAACAGAAGAAAATATTAAAAGCATAGTCTTAAGAAGAAATGCCTCAAAGACAGCTTCAGTCATCTAATCAGACTTTCATTTCAATCACAAATGACACAGAATCATCCAGCTCTGTTGTTCCTAATGATACCAAAAATAAAGGATGGACCAGAGACAACTCTCCAGGAATAGAAGCTTTGTGTGCCATCTATATAACGTATGCTGTGATCATTTCAGTGGGCATCCTTGGAAATGCTATTCTCATCAAAGTTTTTTTCAAGACTAAATCCATGCAAACGGTTCCAAATATTTTCATCACTAGCCTGGCTTTTGGAGATCTTTTACTTCTGCTAACTTGTGTGCCGGTGGATGCAACCCACTACCTTGCAGAAGGATGGCTGTTCGGAAGGATTGGATGTAAGGTGCTTTCTTTTATTCGGCTCACTTCTGTTGGTGTATCAGTGTTCACCTTAACAATTCTCAGCGCTGACAGGTAGGTTTCTTTTCTCAGTTATATTTGCCAGAGTGTGAAATGAGATGAAAAAAGGAAAGCTTGTACTTAGCATTCACTAGCTATTCTGCTTTTCTCATACTGTAAGCCGGATGTAAGATTGAAAAATTGGGGGCATTTTAAATAAAAGTTGGTTGGTGTAAGAATCTTAACATTCCTGTGTTAGCATCAGATGAGAGGTTGAAATTGTATGTTTTAGGGATAATGTTTTCTCTTTGAAGTGAAATTTGTTTGCTTGAAAGAATATGTGAACGATGCCCCCCCCCCCACTTCCCAGTTTATAACGGAAAATTGTTCCAGGTGTAAAAGAAAAACAATTCATGCTTTATACGTTAGTGCAGCCTAGTGGTGCAACATTGTCAACATTTAAAAATCAGCCTAAGTGTGAAATTGACCACATATGCATTACTGACTACTGGAAGACCAGTAAAAAAAAAAAAATACGTGTATCTAATTTATTTTAAATTCATCAAATTAATTAGTAGCTGAAAACAGTGAGGTTTTCAGCTTCCTGATAACTCAGTGTAATATCACCACTCAATTGTATTTTTTTCTGAAAGCATTCAATGACATTTTTGTTTCCAGAAAAATAAATTAATCTTGTTTAACTTTTAGATGTCTATGTCTAAAGCATATGAAAACCTCTGGCAGTTAGAATGTTCAGGCTCTGTTAGGATATTTTCACTCTAAGTATTGTGTTTTTCTGTATTCCTAATGTAGAATGGTAACTGAAAACATGAACAAAATTGAGACTCTAAATGTTAAAAGTGATGCTTAAGAAAGGCTGCAAGAATACCAGAAAGAATAGCTTCTTCAGATTCTGGAATCTGAGAGAAGGAAAAGCTTTCCTGGTGCTTTTTTTGGTCCTGATTTTTTATACTCTATCTGAGGACAGATTTATTGAAAGGCTGTAGATTTTTAAGGTGGATATGTCATGCATCTTTGCATGAGCACAATGTTTCTGATTTCACCCACGCTTTGCCCCAAATCTACCTACAACGGGCTTGGGCAACAAATTAGCGCTTTTCAACAGGGAAGAAATTAACCCTCTCCTCTTTACTGCATAATTTCATAGAATTCTTTTCTAGTAATTTCATAGAATTCTTTTCTAGTAATTCATGCTCACTCATGAAGAAAGGAGAATTAGGTTTAACATCAGTCACCTATATAAAAAGTATTTTAGAATACTTAAAGTAATATACAGTTAATGAATTACTCTCAATCACACATAAAATTATGCTGGAAAAAACTTATTTGTCCTAAATAGAGGATCTACACATAAAATTATAAAACCGCAAACCTGCAATATCTCATACTAGTGAATAAGGGAAGAGGTGATTGACACAAAAAAATACTGGGATGTATTATGTGTATTTGAAAACACAACTAATTCCAGGTGATTAATGTTGACCTAGTTGTATACATTCAGATAGGAGTAGAACTGGGTGACCTCTTTTAACCCTGAGTCTGTAATTTTGATATTTATTTGATCTTTGCCTATGCTTATGTGTTCCTAGATACAAGGCAGTCGTGAAGCCTCTGGAGCGACAGCCCTCCAATGCCATCCTGAAGACCTGTGCTAAAGCTGGCTGCATCTGGATCATGTCTATGATAATTGCTCTACCAGAGGCTATATTTTCAAATGTATATACTTTTCGAGATCCCAACAAAAATATGACATTTGAATCATGTACCTCTTATCCTATTTCAGAGAGGCTCCTGCAAGAGATACATTCTCTGCTGTGCTTTTTAGTGTTCTACATTATTCCACTCTCTATTATCTCTGTCTATTATTCTTTGATTGCCAAGACTCTTTACAAAAGCACCTTGAACATACCTACTGAAGAACAAAGCCATGTCCGCAAGCAGGTATGTATTCATCAGGACTCATGCATGAATTTATTTATAAGTGAAAGGTCCTAGTTTAGCACCTGGGAACAATAAATACAATAGCAGTATGGTATTTTGTTGTGGTCATGGGCTCTGGAGTCTGTCAGACCCAGAGTTTAATTCCAGCTTTATCACATACTAGCTGAGCGATCTTGAGCAACTTACTTAACCTCCCTGAGCCTCAGTTTCCTGGTTTGTAAAATGAACATGGGGACTAGATGTTCTATATGAAATGCTTAGCATAGTTCTTGGTACATAGTAAGAATTCAAGAAATAGTAGAACTACTATTATTAGAAAAGGGGTAGCTGAAGTTTGGGAACAGTCAAAAATATTTACATAATAGAACAATGAGGAACATTATACAAGGTGGTTCTATAAAGAGAAGTATATTTTGTTTTTAAAAGTGTAACAGAATGATAGAAAAACACAGGATAATAGAACTGGCAAGAAGCCATAACATTATTCAATGCAAACCACTTACACACAGATGAGTAAACTGAGGTCTGCAGGTATAAAGTGCCAGTGGCAAGAGAACACAGTGACTCACAGAACCTTGTTTAAGACTATTGCAAGAAAGTTTAAAAGAAGAAAAAAGATTATTGCAAGAGCCAGGTGTGCTTTTCTCCCATAAATATTAACATAATAAAAAGAGTGTTGCCAAAACATTGTTCCCTTTTAAAAATGCAATAGGGCCTTAACCAGTTTGGCTCAGTGGATAGAGCGTTGGCCTGCAGACTGAAGGGTCCCGAGTTCGATTCCAGTCAAGGGCGTGCCTTGGTTGCGGGCATATCCGTGGTAGGGGGCGTGTGAGAGGCAGCTGATTGATGTTACTCTCTTATTGATGTTTCTAACTCTCTATCCCTCTCCTCTCCTCTATGAAAAAAATCAATAAAATATATTTTTAAAAAATAAAAATAAACATGCAACAGGATTTCTATATTTCTTGGAGGAGAGGGAAGATTCCATTTATCTCTTGACATGTTTGCAGAGCTCAGTGTCTTTTTTGGAGCTGGTTCATTTGGATGGTTAAACAGTGGTGCTCATTAGGCTAAGTTGCATATTTAATGTCCATGTGAACAGTTATCTTTGCCCTATCTGTGACTACACACAATGTCTTCACTTCATCTGGTTTGTTTTTCTTATTAATAAGTGTAGGACGGGCCCTGACTGGCTAACTCAGTTGGTTAAAGCATCGTCCCCATACGCCAAGGTTGTGGATTCAATCCCAGTCAGGGTAAACACAAGAAGCAATTAATGAATGCACAAATAAGTGGAACAACAAATCAATGTGTTTCTCTCTCCCCCTCCTCTCGAAATCAATAAATTAAATAGGTGTAAGATTATTTTCACACATGAAGGGGGAACACTGATATTTATTCTTTTGACTATATATTTAGAATTCCTACAGATTAAAATTAGTTTTTGGTACCAACTTGGCAACTTTCATAAAGCCCAGAATAATATTCTAACCTAGTCAGCCTCTGCTGATATGGTGAAAGCAGTCTTGTATAGTATCTCTATTGTTAATTTAATTAAAATTTCATAACCCTCCTTGAGATCATTGGAGACATCCTAGAGTACCTCAAAACCAGGGATGAGAGTCTCTGAATGGGAACTAATGAAACCAAGATCATGGGTTATCATGTGTATTCTATAGCCACAGGCTGCCTTCCCACACATCCCAGGCAGTTATCTCCATAAACGCATGTTTAAAAGGACATCAGCTTGTTGACTATAAATTTCTAGGTAAATCTAGAGAATGGCTTTTTAAAATCTTCCAGCTAAATGAATTTTTTTCTTGTGCCATTTTTCTTCCCTCTTGTAGATTGAATCCCGGAAGAGAATTGCCAAAACGGTGTTGGTGCTGGTGGCTCTGTTTGCTCTCTGCTGGTTGCCGAATCACCTCTTGTATCTTTACCACTCATTCACTTATCAAACCTACATGGACCCCTCTACCGTTCACTTTATAATCACCATTGTCTCTCGGGTTCTGGCTTTCAGCAATTCTTGTGTAAACCCCTTTGCTCTTTACTGGCTGAGCAAAACCTTCCAGAAGCATTTTAAAGCTCAGTTATTCTGTTGCAAGGCAGAGCTGCCTGACCCTCCTCCTGAAGATACCCCTCTTGACAACCTGTCTGTGACGAGAAGGGTCCCAGGTGCTGCAAGCACACAGGTGTCTGAAATTAGTGTGACCTTGTTCAGTGGATGTAGTGTGGAGAAGGAAGATGACAAAGTCTAACTTTTAAATTCAATTGGTATTTTTTCCCTCCCAGCGTGTGTATCCAATTCTGAGCTGTGTGTAGGTGTATGTTGTCAGGATTTTTGTTGTTTGTAAATTGTGTTGAAATCTTAGGAGTGAAGAACCTTATAAAAGACAAACCATGATTTTATTTCATGTACAAATATTAACGTTATTGGGCTTTCTAAATAAAATTAAGCCCCCTAGGTTAGAAAGATAGTTATATATGTCGGTGTGTCCTAAGGGAGCTTGCATAGAAGGGAAGGTAAAACGAACAAGATAACATTTATTTTTTTTAATATATTTTATTGATTTTTTTACAGAGAGGAAGGGAGAGGGACAGAGAGTCAGAAACATCGATGGGAGAGAAACATTGATCAGCTGCCTCCTGCACGTCCCCTACTGGGGATGTGCCCGCAACCACAGGCCGCAACCACATGCCCTTGACCGGAATCGAACCTGGGACCTTTCAGTCCCCAGGCTGACGCTCTATCAACTGAGTCAATCCGGTTAGGGCACAAGATAACATTTAAAAATCTAATTTGTTTCCATCCCATCTATAACTCTTTTAATTTCTCATATATTCCCATGATTTTCATAAACTGTGTGTTTATTGTGTGCTGTAAATCTAGACATTATTTCTTGCATATGAAAAGGGGATAAAAAACATCTCTTCTGCACATGTCTTAAAAAGCAAAGTCCTTTCCTGACTGGCATGACTCAGTAGTTGAGTGTTGACCTATAACCGGGTCATGGTTTGATTCCTGGTCAGGGCACATGCAGGGGTTGTGGGCTTGATCCCCAGTGGGAGAAGGTTGTTCAGAAGGCAGCCAATCAATGATTTTCTCTTATCATTGATGTCTATATCTCTATCTCCCTCTCGCTTCATCTCTAAAATCAAAAACATGTTTTTCTTTTTAAAAAGTCCTAAAAAATAAACCTTAATAGGCTTTTTTGACTGCCCTTTTCTATTAATCTCTATTCCAATATAACTAAACCTGAGCACTTGAAATGAAAATGTTTTGGGGGTCAGTGAGTATAAGGTAATGAGTAAGGATCTGGGACAAGGAGCTTGCCTTATTGGGTCAACACTTACTGACCTAATGTAGTTCTATTTAAAACTATCATTGGTTGATAATTGGACAGCGTTTTTTTTTTTTCACAAATATTTTGAAGAACTTGCCTTTACAAGCAGAATAAGTGGACATGTTTACGGTGTCATTTGAGAGTCCCAGAGAAGGGCGAACCTCTGTTGAAAAAAATCTGCCAACCTGTCTGTGTCTGAAAACTTCCTTTAAGGAAATTCATTTCTTTCTGGTAAGCAGTGCCCTCTTTCTAAAACATGCAGAAGTACCACACGAAATCCCTAACATCTGGGTGTGCAGTTGTTATCTATCACATCATCTTCCTGTTTGACTTCATTAAAGCTGATGGGGTGCTTAAGTCCTGTAAGTATGACCTACTTAATCTCTGCCCTTGGAAATCAGATGTAAGGTTCTGGTTTCCTACCCTCTGCTCCTACTTGCTATTGCTATAAACCTGTTAATCATTTTCATTTCAAACAACTGTTGACAGTAGACATCAAATTTAGATTTGTGATTTCAGATAATGTTTTCTTGAGATAATTTAAAGCATATATTTTTTATTTTCAGGCGTGCTTTTGAGCTTTAAATGGCTTGTGTATTGTAAACTTTTGGATAATGTGGCTCAAAATGGGATATAGTATATTACCACTAGACTTTACATTTCTGTAAAATTGGTTTACTAAGTGAGGATGCCAATATTGTATTAGTATTGTTTTAAGTTGGACATTGTAATAAGTGGGGCAAAACAAATAAATATTAAATAAGTGGGGCAAAATAAATAAATATTAAAGTTTCAAATAACTTTGTGTAACTTTATGTTCTAAAAACAATACTTCTGACAGAATATAACTGAGAACACACTTTAATCCCAAAATTTAACTTATTTTCAAGTCACAAAGCTCCCAAATATTTTACTGTTTTCCTCACTCTGTGTAAAAATTACATCTTTAATCTCCTAAGTACATTTTAGAAATAACTTGATATAGGTACCAGATTACAAAAGCTGAGAGAGAGCGCCTTTTAGCAGTTAATAAAACTAGAGCTCAAAGAACTTTAATTTTCTTCATTCTAAGTAATACCAAGGTGACTTAGGGATCTGATATAAATTACTTCCCTAGTTTAATAAGGCATCAGTCTCCCTTCCAGAGAAAGAATTGGGATTAAATTTGTGGCTTTGTGATGTTTTTGTTGTTGTTGTTTAGGGGGTGATCTTTTTTTAAAACATATTATCCTTGTCAGGGCTAACCTTACAAAGTAGGCTCTACATTGTCTTTCACACTACCTATTGTGATGCCAGAAAGTTATGATGGAAGATTTCATTTTTTTGGAGAGGGTCCGAAATGGGGGGAGAGATGGGACACATGAAATACAAATTTTATATATTTCTCAGTTTTGCTTATGGTCTGCCCTGACCACAACTAAGAATAATGAACCAGTCGGGGGGGCGGGGGGGGGGTGAACCAGTGGGGGGGGATAAGACACATATGTAAT
>PVJC01024873.1:13878-25308 GCA_004026665.1 Murina feae | reverse complement strand
TATCAAAACCTTTTGGAAACCTGGAAGCCACACACGGTTTGCGGTGCTAGAAAGGAGCCGTGTGGTCACTCTAGGACAACTGTCAGCTGTCACCAGCACGTCTGCAAGTCCAATGGGGACGTGGGTCATGAGGCGTGCAAGGAAAGGCTGGTGTCTGAAACAGAGTCGACAACCGGGGAGCCCCGAAAAGGGAGAGGGTCTAACTGAGAACCGCGGAGGACGAAGGTCTGACTGCGGGGAGCATCCATGCCAGGGGCGCACCGCCTGCTCCCGCGGGAAAGGGGCGCAGGTGTAGGCGCCCCCCGCCCCCGGCTCCCCCAAGGCTTTCTCCCCCGGCACTCCCGTTACCTTTCTCGTCCTCGTCGATGCGCAGGGCGACGGAGATGTACTCGAAGGCCTGTTTGTGGAAGGCTCGGACGAGCTCGGCCTCCGCGCCCGGCACCGGCGGCGGGGGCGAGGCCGAGGCCGGCGCGGTCGGGGAGCTCCTCTTGGCGGCCATGAGGGCGCGAGAGAAGCGCTGGCAGAGCCACGCGAAGAGGAGCCCCAGGTGGAAGGCGACCAGACGCAGCAGCGCGAAGCCGACGAACAGCGGGTAGGAGAAGTAGTACAGGTTCCGCTTATGCGGCGACTCCGGCGGAGGGGCCGGCCTGGGGGCGGGCCGGGCGGGGGCCGCGCAGGGGGGCGGAGGCCTGGGAGGCACCGGGCTGCTGGGGCCGCCGGAGCCTTTCTTCTTCCGTCGTCCACCCGGAGAATTCATCCACAGCTCCCACTGCCGCCGCCGCCATAACCCGCCTCCCGCACACCGACGGCGACCAAATGACGGCAGCGGCCACTGGCACGGCGAGGGCCACAGAGCCCCGCGCGCCGGCCGGTCCCGGGAGCTCGGCACCTTCGCGCACCGCCCGCCGGCCCCGCCCCTTTCTCTGCGTGCGGCCGAGAGCACGAGCCCTTCTCCCTCCCCGAGGTCGGTGGCTCCTGCCCCTCCCTCCCTCCGTCCTCTCGGCCGCCTCTGGGAGCGCAGAGCCGCGGCCGCGCGTGCACGCCCTCCCGTCTCTTTCTCCAGCGCGCGCGCGCACGCCGGCGTCTTTGTTGCCCCGAGCTCCTCGTGCGCGTGTGCGGCGTTCTCCACTCGGTCCTTTCTCCGTGGAACTACAGTTCCCAAGGTGCAGTTCGGTTCCACGTCGTCGTCAGGGGCCGATGCTCGGCCCACTTCCCTGCGCTTGGGAGCTCCTTCGCTGGCGACCTTGTGCCCCAAGTCACGGAGAAGGGCCGCTGAGGTTTGAGGTCGTCCCGCTTGCTCGCAGGGCTCCTGTCTCGGAGTGTTATCGTTTTAATTATTTCTTTCCATGTTGTCTCAAAGGATGATTAATCTGAGTTCTATCTCAGAAGCAGTGGGTACCACTCTGGGAATTACCTGAAAGACCAAAAGGAAAATGCTAGCTCAGTGGGGTGAAGTCAACGATTCCAAAGGTTTAACTAACTTAATACGTGTTTAGATGAAGAATTAATGTATTTGAGTTAAGGGAGTTCTTAAATTTTGCACAGTAATTGTCCCATAGTGTACGGAGGAATCCTCACCGTCACCCCCCCCCCCACACACACACACACCATATATGTATTTTTTGATTGATTTTTTACAGAGAGGAAGGGAGAGGGATAGAGTCAGAAACATTGATGAGAGAGAAGCATTAATCAGCTGCCTCCTGCACACTCCCCACTGGGGATGTGCACACAACCAAGGTACATGCCCTTGACCAGAATCAAACCTGGGACCCCTGAGTCCGCAGGCTGACGCTCTATCCGCTGAGCCGAACCAGTTAGCCCCCCCCCCCCACACACACACACTTTTTAATCTCGCCCAATGCTCCTTTGAGGATCCACCTACTCACCTCTGCTGCCTGTATTCTAATGCAGTTCAAGCACAGATCACAGAGATGGAAATGCTAGGTCGGTCAATTAGACTCTCCCAGGAATCTTGGATGGAGACATACTAGAATAGAAGGTAGTAGGAACCGAGTAAGAGCTGGTCTATCAGTTCATCTCACTGAGAGCCCAGAGATGCCAGGTTCCTAAACTGGTCAACTTGACGTAACCTAGCCAATAAACTATCCAATCGATTTCTCTATTTCTATTCCTCTCTCTGTCTCTCAAAATATTTTTATTGATTTCAGAGAAGAAGGGAGAGGGAGAGAGAGAAACATCAAGGATGAGAGAGTCCCATTGACTGGCTGCCTCCTGCACACCCAAGGTTGGGGATCCAGCCAGTGCCCTGAACAGGAATCAAACTATGACCACCTGGTTCATAGATCAACACTCAGCCACTGAGCCATGCCGGCTGGGCACCACCACGGGTTCTGAATCCAAACACAGAGATGAGACCTGGTGTAGTCTTACACATTTTGGCTAGTTTTTCCTGGAATTTCTGTCTTGGGTACTATTGCCTTCCGGAGTGAAGGACATCAATGACCATTGGTTTCCACTGAAGTAGTCTGCTGGTCATGGACTTCCTGCTCTGGATAGTTGCTGTGTCATTCATGGTAAAGGTTGATCCTTAAGCAGCCAGAGAGGAAAAGAGACCCACTCTTCTCTAGCCAATCATATCAACTCCAATTGGTATTAATCTTTTTTTAAAAATATATTTTATTGATTTTTTACAGAGAGGAAAGGAGAGGAATAAAGAGGCAGAAACATCGATGAGAGAGAAACATCAATCAGCTGCCTCCTGCACACTCCCCACTGCCCGCAACCAAGGTACATGCCCTTGACCAGAATCGAACCCGGGACCCTTCAGTCTGCAGGCCAACACTCTATCCATTGAGCCAAATCGGTTAGGCTAATCTTGATTAATCCTTCCCTTATTATCTCCAGCAGACACTATCCTATTTTCCCCCTTTTTATTGAATTTATTGGGAAGGAATTTGAGGCTCTAAAAGTCTATTACTGCCCAACATAACATATTAATGACACACACTACCTCAGGGTCTTAAGAGAAAATCTAGGCTTCCAGAGAAAAACAATTTTATGTAGTCTGTTTATATCCTATTAATTATGACAAATATATTTTTAGCCCCCGAAGGATGAGTTATTTTTCATTCCTGGTCATACAGGTGTTGAGTTTCCTGCCCCTGGCTTCCCATTTGCTAACTCTCTGCCAGTTGTGCTTAATATCGACTGCTTTTCTGTGCCTTGTCCATTTTTTTTTTTTTGTATGATAAAAGGATTAGAATCAGAAAGACTGCCCAACCAGTGTGGCTCAATGGTTGAGCATTGACCCAGGAACCAGGAGGTCATGGTTTGATTCCCAATCAGGGAATATGCCTGGGTTGTAGGCTTGACCCCCAGAGGGGGGCATGCAGAAGACAGCCAATCAGTGATTCTCTGTCATCATTGATGTTTCTATCTCTCCTCCCTCTATCTAATATCAATAAAAACATTAATTTTTTTCTTTATTAAGGTATTACATATGTGTCCTTTTCCCCTCACTACCCCCCTACCTCCCCAACTCATGCCCTCACCCCGCTGGTGTCCTTTGGTTAGGCTTATATGCATGCATACAAGTTCTTTGGTTGATCTCTCACCCTTAACCTCACCCTCCCCTACCTTCCCTCTGAGGTTTGAAGGTCTGATCGATGCTTCTCTGTCTCTGGATCTGTTTTTGTTCATCAGTTTATGTTGTTCATTAAATAAAAACATTTTTTTTTTTTTAAAAAAAGAGTCAGGGCTTAGCTGGTTTGGCTCAGTGGATAGAGCATTGGCCTCTGGACTGAAGGGTCCTGGATTCAATTCTGGTCAGGGGCACGTGCCTAGGTTGTGGGCTCGATCTCCAGCAGGGGTGTGTAGGAGGCAGCCAGTCAGTGATTCTCTCTCATCATTGTTGTTTCCATCTCTTCCTCTTCCTCCCTCTCTGAAATCAATGAAAATATATGTAAATTAAATAGATAGATAAAAAATAAAGAGTCAGAAAGTTGGTATTTTGCTCCTGTCACTTATTAGTTGCGTGATACGGAACAGGTTCTTTAACTAGTTAACTCCTTTGTGAAATGGGTGGAATAAAAATTAGATTACAAAATGCAAGAATACATCTAAAACCTCCAGTATAATACCAATAACATAAGAGGGTTCAATAAATTTTGGTTTTGTCTCTTACACCTACAAAGCCATTCCATAATTCAGACTCTACTGGGATCTCTATTTTCAGTAATTTCAGTCCACATTTTCTGCCTCTTGGAATTGCATCCCAGTCAAACCCATTTTCTTAATTAACAACATCCTAAGTTTGTCTCAAGGAAAATAGCGCCTGGATTGTACCCTGGCCTTATAATCTGCCTGGACCGAAGATCCTAACCTTCTCAGCCATTTAGCCTGCAGTTTGACAGCCTCCCCGTTTTCAGATGGTGAGAACTTGGAGAACACTTAATCTTGAGTGGAATCTGGGCCAGTTTCACCAGAACAAAAAGGAAGAGCAGAGCACTGTGCTAGCTAATTCAGGACATTCGGCCACTTTGTCACTTTAATCCATTAATCTAATTACAAAGTGACTACCACCAAATAGCTTTCTGGATATTTTAGCTCTAGTTCTCCTCTAAGGCACCCTTTAAACCTTCAGCTTGAAAGATTCTGGATTTTTTGAAGTTGATATTAAAGACCTCTTTTAAATTAAAAGAATAAAATAAAATGGCATACCTAGAACTAATAGAGGAGATGGCTGATCAAAAAAAAAAAAAGGCAGAAAACTTGAAAGAAAAACAAATTAAAAGACATAGCTGAAGGCAAGGGATGGGAAGAGTAGGGTAACAATTAGGTGATTATTATCCTGTGTCTGTGTTAATAAGCAAAAACACTGTGGGCAATTATTTCCCTGTATTGAGTCCACATTGTGGTGCATATTATTGATTCGCTTGTTCGACAAATAGGTATTATGCATCGACAACATGGCTGGCAATGAGTAAGGTGCCAGGATTATAATAGGGAATAAGATCAAGTTTATAGTCTATTGCAGTGGTCAAAAAACTCAAATAGGAACTAGCAACAATGGTCACACATAGCATATGAGTTCCATGTATGGGTGTGAAATTCAAAAATCCAAAAATGATGGGGCCCTGACTGGTTTGGCTCAGTGGATAGAGCGTCAGCCTGCAGACTGAAGGGTCTCAGGTTCGATTCCGGTCAAGGGCATGTACCTTGGTTGCGGGCACATCCCCAGTAGGGGGTGTGCAGGAGGCAGCTGATGGATGTTTCTCTCTCATCGATGTTTCTAACTCTCTATTCCTCTCCCTTCCTCTCTGTAGAAAATCAATAAGATATATTAAAAAACAAACAAAAATGATGGGAATGATGAAGCTGAAAGAGTAGCATCTCTGTATTAGATGGGACAACTGTTACTCAGCTCCATCTGATTTTTGCCTTTCAGGAATGTGTGGTCTCCTGTTGCCAGATTTTTTTCAATTTTTAAAAATTTTCAATTACTTTACATTCAACGTTATTTACGTTAGTTTCAGGTGTGCAGCCTAATGGTGCTCCTTTCTTAAAGTGTGTTGCCATATTTTTAAGAGAAACCAGAATTTCAAGAAAAACCAGAATTCTGATTTTTATGTGAATCTATCTATTGCTTAATTGATAGTGGCTCGAAATTTAAAAACAAACAACAAACCAGACACTAGTTTGACATTCTCTAGTTACAGAGGATTTGTTACTGGTGAAAGTAGGAATGAGCTCATCGTTTTGAAATAGTAGTAGGTGTAAGAGATTGTTACTTAACCTGTTCAACTTGATTTTTAAAGTTATGATTCTGTGGAAGCATAAGCAGAGTCAGTTGATACAGAATTATAAATGAATATCCTAAAATGGCAATCTAGATTATCAGAGGGTGTACACTCTAAACAAAGTTCTTGGATGTAGAAATATAATTTTACAGGTCTATATTTATGGTGGGCATGATCACTCTAGTGCACATGAAAAGCAGAGTAATGGGATCTGTCACAGGGTGAATACTGGAAACATAAAAGGAGTTGTCTGTTTTCAAGAATGGTTTCTATCAGCTGTAGCATTTTCAGAAAGTTTTCTTTGTCCTTGAGACCCTCCTCCACATCTTGTTGGATAAGCTCAGTTCCTATATTCTGGTAAGGAATCCTGAGTTTCTTAATTCGTCTTCATTACTGTGTCAACCTATGTTATGTTCACCATGATCCTCTTATCTTTGCTTAAATATTTATTCTTTGTGCCCCATCACTCCAAAGATACCTACTTACATTTTTCTCAATCTCATCTGGACTCCTCCAGAATTTGTGCTTCGGCATTCCTCTTAACCCTTTAAAAATTATTTACTTTTAACTTTTAAATATATTTTTATTGACTTCAGAGAGGAAGGGAGGAGAGATAGAAACATCAATGATGAGAGAGGATCATTGACTGGGTACCTTCTGCACATCCCACACTTGGGATCAAGTCCACAACCAGGGCACATGCCCTGACCAGGAATTGAACCTCGACCACCTAGTTCATAGGAGCCACACCATCTTAACCTTGAATCAATCATTATCTATTGTTGTCATTTATATCACTTATATGTCTGATTTTTGCTGAACAAGAATACAAATTTATCAGGGTGGGCACTGCAATTTTCATATATATTAAACTCCCTGAGAGGAGTTTAAGGTCCCCAAGATCACCTCCTGCTTTGATTTGCTAGGAGAACTTACAGGATTCAGAATCACAGCTTGATTTATTATGGCAAAAAGATAGGATATAAAGCGAAATCAGCCAAGGGAAAAAGCACACGGGCAAAATCTGGAGGAAATAAAGCACCAGCTTCTGAGTCTTCTCTCACTGGACTCACACAGGACACACTTCATTCCTCCAACACATGAGAAATGTTGTCAACGAGGGGCATTCATCAGAAACTCAGTGCTTGGGTTTTTGTTGCGGTTGATCATGCAGGCAACCTCTGCCTAAGACTTACCAAAATTCCAGACTCCTAGAAGGAATATTCAGGTGCTTGGCATAAATCATATTGTTTGCAGAAATGGTTTAGGCACAATCAGCCACACATCATTTAGGGAACGTTTATGTCAGTGTAGGGAACTGCTTATTATTCAAAACTAGGGAACCAGTGCACAAAAATTTGTGCACTGGGGGGTGGTCCCTCAGCCTGGCCTGTGCCCTCTCGCAGTCTGGGACCCCTTGGGGGATGTCCACCTTCCGGCTTAGGCCCGATCCTGTCCGTGATTGCAGGCGCCTGCGATCACCGACAGGGGGCTGCTCTGCGGGTGGCCTGCCATCAATGGACAGGTGGTTTCTCCCCAACACCTGCAATCACAGACAGGCGGCTTCTTCAACTCTCAGCAGAAGCTAGCCTCAGGCACCGGAGCCAGTCTTCTCTGTCTCCCCTGCCTTCTGAGTCTCCAATAGGCCTGGAGTGGCCAGAGCCAGAATGCTTGTGTGATAGCTGTGGCTGCAACACAAGTATCTCTGCTCTGGCCTCTGCCATCTTTGTTGGGTTAATTTGCATATTTGCTCCTGATTATGGTTTATGGGTGTAACAGAGTGAAAGTCAATTTGCATATTACTCTTTTATTAGATTAGATGAGTTCAGAAGAGCTAAACTATTTGCCTAATTTCACATGGCAAACATGTGAAGGAACCAGGTTTTAATATTTATTCCCAAATCAAGTGTTTCTCTATCACACGTATTGTATTTTTCCTAAATAGGTATTGCCTGTCTAATAACAGGTTAATGTTTTATAAATGGAATTTGCACCAAGTATGCAAAAAGGAGGTCAAGCACAGTAGGTTTTCTTTATGATTCTAGGTTCTAGAATTCTAGTTCTAGAATTTCTTCTTAAGACCCCAAGAAAGACTGGAAGTCTTAGAGAGTACAACTTTGGTACCAGTGCTTGCTTTCTGTTTATATTCACTCCTTTTGAAAGTGTATTTATCACCCTGGCCGGCTTGGCTCAGTGGATAGAGCATCAGCCTGCGGACTGAGGGGGTCCCAGGTTCGATTCCAGCCAAGGGCACATGCCTGGGTTGCGGGCTCAATCCCCAGTGGGGAGAGTGCAGGAGGCAGCCGATCAGTGGTTCTCTCTCATCATTGATGTTTCTGTCTCTCTCTGCTTCTCCCTTCCTCTCTGAAATATATTAAAAAAATATATTTAAAATGAATATACTAAAATAAATATATTTAAAATAAATTTATTTAAAATAAATAAATATATTAAAAAAAGAAAGTGTATTTATCAAATATAACAAACGAATACAAAGGTGAATACGATCGTTGCCTCTGAAGAGCTCACAATCTAATTGTGTTTAACTGTAAAGAAAATATAAGGCAGAGTGAGGTAAATACCATAATAAAAGTACGTAATAGAAGCAGGTGAGAAGAGTCCGGAACAGTTTGCTACAAGTCAAAAGAAGAGTTAAATGATGTCATTCTTTTAATATACTGCTCTTTAGACAGTACATATTGAAAGCTGCATATTGCTAATCTTGATACAAACGCAAGGTAGCATGAACACGGCCTATTCATAAATTTAAGGACTCGAATAAAAGCTTACTACACTGCTGCTTCGTTTGGCTTTAGAGTAAAACCCGCTGACGTTCTTTCCCAGACTGTGGAGCTTGGGTCTGAGATTTCCTAGGAACTACCCAGCAGGTGGTTTCGGTTCCGCGGGGGAAAAGCTCGGGCAGGAGCTTTCGGGCAGCACCGAGGGCTGGTAGGTGGGTCTGCAGGTGGGGTGGTGCCCGCCGCGGCCGGGCAGGTGGCGCCCTGGAGGCCAGACCTGGCCGAGGACCCTTGGGCGAACCGGGCCGAGGAAGGTAGGCGCTCGGAGCGATCGGGCGGCTTCCCGGCCCCGGGCCCGCTGGGGAGTTCTGCGCAAGCGCGTCAGTCGTGCGACAACCGTCACTTACGGCCGAAACGGTTTGTGCGGGGAGTTGGCGGCGCGCTGCAGCTCCAGGGGACGGACGGCTCGGGCGCGGGTAAGCAGCCCCCCTTCCCCCTCTCTCCGCTCCCTGCAGGATCCTGGGATCGCGGCGCTCCCGGACCTGATGCGGGCGCCCGGGCGTGGACCGCCTCACCCTGCTCGGCTGCCGCGCGGGGCGATCCGGCGGCCAGGTGGGGGTGAGGGGCGGGGTCGGGGGCTGGCCCGGACTCCATCCCGGCGTCCCCGCGTGGAGATCTCCTGGGGAACCCATGCTTGCTCTTGCTTCCCAGGACTGGTATCCGGGCACGGTGACTCGCGGGGTCCGCCATGGAGCCGGAGCAGATGCTGGAGGGGCAGACGCAGGTACCCGGAGGCCCTGGGCTCCTGCTGGCGGTGTGCAGCGCGGGAGGGGGGCCGAGGTGCCTGACCTGTGTTTTGTTTTCTAGGTTGCAGAGAACCCCCACTCCGAGTACGGCCTCACAGATAACGTCGAGGTAACTCGCCCCGTCCCCATGTCGTTTCTGTACGTCTTTGGGGGGAAAAAAAACCCCCACGTCGGGGTCTATTTTGACGAGGTTGCATTGCACAAGGGAAACTTTTATCACCACGAAGCAAATGCTGTCACATTATGGGTAGCTTGATTTATTAGCGGTCCTAACACTTCGTGGTGTGCCGACGTACAGATTAATTTTTAGTCAAGAGGTTGGGCTTGTGAAGAAACATGCATCCATTGCTAGTGGAGACTTAGAATCGTTTTTGCTATCTATCGGGATATTGCTTTGGAGAAACGGCACATTAAAATAAAGAAACCCGTTGTCTTTATAGCAGGATTGTGTTGGTGTAGTCAGCATTTAATACATGTTGGTTTCTTTGCAGAGTTCAGTAGGCAGGTGCCATTGGAAACTATGATACATACACAGTAAATACTGTTTTTGCCTTACATGGCTGAGTCTGAATTCAGAGAGAACGTGAAAAAACAAAAAAACAAAAAACAACCCCACATGAAAAAGAAGGTAACTTGTATAGAGTTTTCTATATAAGTCCTAAGAGGTTGTTGTCTAAAAGTAGAAGTTACTTTGTAAATGAATAAGTAAGTGCTGGAACAAATGAATTAACCAAGAGCTGGGTGGAACTGGTTAGGAAAACAGAGGCTTCCTGTAGGAGATGTGTAGTTTTACTGTGAAAGGAAAGACATTACTGGTGATTAAGTTTGGGTAAATGAGGGCAAAAGCATTTCTGAGGAGAATAATTGTAACAACCGCTAATACTTCTTTAGCCCTTTTGCTACGTGCCAGGCACACCCTACGTAATTGGCACATATCCCCAGCCCTATTAAGACCCACAAGTTGAGTAACTTGTTAAAGGTTACCAAGAGGTAAGTGGAGAGTTGTGTTTTGTTAAACCTAGGCAGGTTGACATTTTAAAAGTACAGTTAAATTGTGTTGCTGATCTTGACCAAACTCCTAGAGTTTGCTAGCATGTGGAATGACTGCTCTGTGCCTATAAAATTGCTAGGCATTTTTATTGCTTTGATATCAATACTGATAGAGAATCTTTTCTTTCTAATGAGTTTTTAGTTGGATTTCTGCTGAATCAGGTGAAGACACTACACCACTTTGCTTTTTAGTTATTTAAGAGAACTTTTTAAGGCATCAGTGGTCTTTTCTTGACAGTGCTTGTATATTATGCTGGAGCCATGCTGCTGTAGAGCAGTGATAACAACATGCTTTTTCCCAAACCCTCAGACCAATTTCCATGGTAAAGTGAGAGAAAAAAAAAAGTGGAGTGTTTAATGATGATACATTACTGTATTTCGTGATTGGTCTTCCTGCTTCTATAATTTTAAACTGCTTGTTCTTTTTTGAATTAATGGTGATAGTAAAATAATTGTTTGTTTGTAATTTTTTTACTTGGCACAATAGAATTAACCCTATGCTAGTGTCTTCATTTATTGTATTAGTTTATTTCTAATTGTTTGCAATATATGAAAGTCTGGAAACCACCATTCTACAGCTGCTGTTGCTGATTTTTCTCTTACTGTTTTCTTTTTATTGGCTTATTAGTTTTAGGTGTTGGCTTTAGGGTTTATAGTGTGCACATTTAACTTACCACAATTTACCTTCAAGTGGTAGTACATATTTTCATTTATAGTATAAGAATTTTACAACCGAAGTCTTTCATTCATTTTCTCTCTCCTGGCCTTTGTACTATTGCTATCATATATTTTACTTCTACAAATGTTATAAATTCTACACTTCATTATTTTTTTCTCTCTAAAAATTCAATGATCTTCAGAAAGAAAAAGGACTATTTCACGTTTACCTGCACATGTACCATTTCTGGGTTCTTCATAAAAAAAACCCCTGTATTTGTATTGATATCAGATTTCAGGGGAGAGAGAGACATAGAAACATCGATGATGAGAGAGAACCATGGATCCCCCCCCCCCCCCCCCCAGACATCCTCCCAATCCAACTGGGATGGAACTGTGACCTCCTGGTTCATAGAT
>PVJC01024873.1:0-13778 GCA_004026665.1 Murina feae | reverse complement strand
TCTTCTGGTAAGGAATTCTTTAAGTTTCTGAATGTGTGAAAATGTCATTTATTTTGCCTTCATTTGTTGAGATATCTTTGCTGGGAGTAGATTTATTCCACTGTCTTCTGGCTGATACTGCTTCTGACAAGAAGTCTGCTATCATTCCTATCTTTGCTCCTTTATACTTAATGCCTTTTTTCTTGGGGCTTTTAAAATTTTATTAACATGTTTTAAATAATTTGATTATGATGTTTCTTGGTGTGCTTTCAAAAATTTTTTGTTTCTTTGTTTTCTTAAATTTTTGTTTCTTGTGCTTAGGATTTACTGAGTTTTTTGGATCTATGCATTTAGAGTTTTCATGAAATTTTAGAACAATTTCAGCCATTCAGATTATTTTCAGGTATTTTGTTTAACTTGTGCTTTCCTCTATATTCTTGAACACATGGGAGGAATATCTTATAATAACTTGTTTAATGGCATTGCCTATTTTATCATTTGTATCATTTCTGGGTCTTTCTGTGAGTTGATTTTTCTCCTCATTATGGGTAATATTTTCCTGCTTTGCTGCCTTACAATTTCTTTTTATTAATCCTCGTCTGAGGATATATTTATTGATTTTAGAGAGAGAGGAAGGAAGAGAGAGTGAGAGAAAGAGAGAAAGAGAGAAAGAAAAACATGGATCGGCTGCCTCCTGCATGTCCCCAGACCAGGAATTGAGCCTGCAACCCGGGCGTGTTCCCTGACTGGGACCAGGAATCCAGTGTCACCTCCTGGTTCTATAGTTTGAGCCCATCTGGCAGTTTTTTGTTGGAAGCTGAGTGTTATGAATTTTACCTTATTGGATACTGGTTATCTTTTTATTCCTCCAAACATTGTTGAGCTTTGTCCTAGGACATAGTTACTTGGAAACAATTTGATCTTTTTGAGGTTTGCTTGTTCCTCAGTAGGACCAGACGATCCTGTAGTTTAGGCTTCATTTCCTTTTCTTTCATATTCTACCCAGAGCTTCATCTGTTAGGAGGTTTTGCCAGTCTAGGTCACAGAAACATGAAGTACTCCTGGCTTGTGTGAGTGCTCCTCCCACGTGTTTTTTTCCTTGGCCTTGAGTAGTTTCCTCACACCCATACTCACCAGAAGACTGGACGGCAGTCTCTTTAGGTGTTTTCCTGTGCAACCTTCTCCTTCCCATGTGAATTCTGGATGGCTTTATCTCCCTGAATTTTCAACTACCTTCTCAACCCAGGGAGACTGTGGGTTCTGCTTTGATTCCCTTTGATTTCCTGTATTGCATCTTACAAGTTCTCCAGGCAGGAAGCAGTAAGTTGGGGTAATCACAGACTCACTTTATTTTTTTCCTTTTTTTTGATCACTGTTCTAAACGGTTAACAGTTTATTATTTATGTTTCATAGTAGTTTGGAGATACAGGTTTTTATTTTAGATTAGTTCAGGATTTTATCTTAACTAAAGTTAAGCATAGAAATTTGGCACACAGTGAAAATTCAGTAAATATTTGGATGAAACAAATGAGAGGGCTTGTTTAAGGAGTTTATTATAATATTTATAGGAATTGGTTAGGCATTGCTGTTTCTTATTGAAGGCATTGGGATGTCATGTAACTAATTTTTGTTGTCTATAGGTATTATCTGTTGAAATTTACTGATGGGCACTAACTAATCTATGAGCAAATAAATAGCTCTTTTACTAGGTATAGGAAAATTTCTTACTAAGTTCTAAAATTACATTGAAAAATCCTAAGCAAAATTAGAATAGCTGCCTTACAAATTTGTGGGAACTATCTTTGGAAACAATGTTATATATTATGTAGATATGCGATTAAAGTTTTTTCTCACTTTTTACAAAATAAAATTAAATCTAAAAATATTAAACATAGAAAAGTGTTTTTTTGTTGTTGATTCATTTATATTCACTTTGAGTATGTTTGGAGCAAAAGTTCATTTAAATGGAAATGCTTTTTAAAAAAAAATATATTTTATTGATTTTTTACAGAGAGGAAGGGAGAGGGATAGAGAGTTAGAAACATCAATCAGCTGCCCCCTGCACACTCCCCGCTGGGGATGTGCCCCCGACCAAGGTACATGCCCTTGACCAGAATCGAACCTGGGACCCTTGAGTCCACAGGCGGATGCTCTATCCACTGAGCCAAACCAGTTAGGGCTGAAAGTGCTCTTAATTTAATAGTGTTTTGTATTTTAGATAGCCACTTGTTTCTAAATTTCTAAAATGGTAATTTTTCAAAAGAAGGGAAAATTTTTCACTAAAGTAGTTTTTTAAAAAAAAATATATTTTTATTGATTTCAGAGAGGAAGAGAGAGAGAGAGAAACATCAATGATTGATAAGGGAGAATCATTGATCGACTGCCTCCTGCATGCCCCTTACTAGGGATGGAGCCTGCCACGCAGGCATGTGTCCTTGACCGGAATCGTACCCGAGACCCTTCTGACTGCAGTGCAATGCTCTATCCACTGAGCCAAACCAGCTAGAACTCTAAAGTAGTTTTGATGCTTTGGATGTCAGATGAATCTATTTGAAAGGCCCCAGATTTGGGGGTTCTTAGGAATAGAAAGTCTAAATCATTGTTTCCTGAACATCATTTGAATATCACAATCATCTTTTCCATATTATTTTTTACTTACTATTTTTTCTTTATTCACTTTAAAAAATCATAGATACATAAAAAAATACATGGAAAAGTATTCTCATTGGATAGTGGTAATAAATTTTAGCTGCATTTTGTTGCCGGTGGAAGGCTCTGAGCCTGAAGCCTACTCTCTCTGTGAACAGAGTTAAGCAAGTGTTACAGAAGTGTTAAAGACATATTAGCACCAAACTGAAACTTTGTCCTTGATATTATCTGTGATGAAAGAGTTGAAATAGGACTAGCTTTCTCACTGTGATTCAGTGCTACTTAGTTTCATGTCCAGATTTTTTGAAGCATACTGTAAGAAGGTAGTCTCATGAAAAAAGGAGGACTTGTATTTACTTCTAAAAAGACAGTAACAAAGAGGTAGGATCTGGAGATATGACATTAAAAGAAAGAGACACATGGTGCTCTCAAAGGTAACTTGAATGAAATTTAGAGATGGGTCTGATTTTATTTTGGCAAAGAGATTTGCAGTTCGATACCAGTTTTTAGTCAATGGCTTGCCTTTTCTATTAGTGTCATGTTTCCATTATTTTTGGTTTAGTACTTACAATAATCTGAGTATTTGTAATAATATGCATATTTTTTTGGATTCACTAGAGGATAGTAGAAAATGAGAAGATTAATGCAGAAAAGTCATCAAAACAGAAAGTGGATCTACAGTCTTTGCCAACTCGTGCCTACCTGGATCAGACAGTTGTGCCTATCTTATTACAGGGACTTGCTGTGCTTGCAAAGGAAAGGTAAGATAATAGTGTCAGCAGAAGGAGTTATCAGAGAATGACTTTTCTAATTAAAGTATCACTAGTTATGTATAATTTTTTTCCTATAAAAAGAACTTATGCATATTAAAAACATTTTAAAAGTTAACCATAATCTCAGTTCAGACACTTAAAGTTTTTTCTACAAGTCTTTCATCATATGCATATTTATAAAGACTTGTAGTTATGGTATACAAGCAGTTTTATATCTCCTTTTTACTTAATATTATAACAAAGTTTTTTCCATATCTATGCATAGACTTCATGATTATAATTTGAGTTATAATAGTACCACAATTAACTTAACCATTTTCTCATTGTTGAAAATTTAAGTTCAGTTTCCTTTGTTGTAGATCACCAGGCAGTTTATCTGTTTTCATGCCTCTTTTGTTTTTGTGTAATTACTTTTGTAAAAGTAATGCTAAATTCCCAAAAGATGATTTGCTGGTTCAAAGGATATAATTTTTTAATGGTGTTTGATACTTAGTATCATATTTATGCCAAAAAAAGTATTTTTTTTTTTGGGGGGGGGATATTTTTATATTTATTTATTTTTTTTAGACGAAAGGAGGGGGAAGACAGAAACATCGATGGGAGATAGTCACATCAGTTGATTGCCTCCCACATCTGCCCCAACCAGGGCCAGGGATTTAGCCAGCAACTGAGTTATGTGCCCTTGACTGAATGGAGCCTGGGATCCTTTAGTCTGTGGGCTGATGCTCTACCCACTGAGCAAACCAGCTATGACCAAAAGTTTATTCTTAAAATTCTTTAACTATTGCCCTAACCAGTTTGGCTCAGTGGATAAAGCTTTGGCCTGTGGATTGAAGGGTCCCAGGTTCAATTCTGGTCAAGGGCATGTACCTTGGTTGGAGGCACAGCCCCAATAGGGGGTATGCTGGAGGCAACTGATGGATGTTTCTCTCTCATCGATGTTTCTAACTCTCTATCCCTCTCCCTTCCTCTCTGTAAAAAAAATCAATAAAATATATTTTTTAAAAATCTTTATTATCATAGCCTCAATAGCATGTTACATTTTTTGTCAATTTTTTAAAATTGATTTTAGAGAGGAAGAGAGAGAGAGAGAGAGAGAGAGAGAGAGAGAGAGAGAGAGAGAAAAACATCGATTTGTTGTTCCACTTATGTATTCTGGTTGATTCTTGTATGTACCCTGACTGGGGAGCAAATCAACAACCTTGGTGTATCAGGATGATATTCTAACGAGCTGAGCTACCTGGCCAGGGCTTGCCAAATGGTTTTAATTTCTTTATTAACAAGATTATAATTTTTCTTTTTTTTTGTACAGGTTTTACCCCAGTAATTCTACCTAAATTATTTTTATGTAAGCAAATCCCATAAAAAATATTTTTTAAAGTTTACATTAGTCATCTTTTATTTGGTGCAGATTGTTTTATTCAAAGAATAATAATGAATACTAGCCCTAGCTAGTCTCACATCGATGTTTCTCTTTCTCTGTCTCTCCCTCTCCCCTTTAACACTCTCTAAAAATCAATGGAAAAAAATATCCTTGGGTGACTATTAACAACAACTAAAATGAATACTAGCAAACTGATATAATTTGATAAGGAACTTGATGTTTTCTTATCAAGAGAGCTCATCATTAATGCGCTCTCTCTCTCTCTCTCTCTCTGTCTCCCTTCCTCTCTGAAATTAATAACAATATATTGAAGAAAAAAAAGAAAGATGAGAGAGACTCAGTGATCAGCTGCCTCCTGCACACCCCTGCAATCCAGGCATGTACCCTGACTGGGAATTGAACAGTGACCTCCTGGTTCATGGGTTGACGCTCAACCACTGAGCCACTCCAGCCGGGCACGTCTATATAAATTATATGGTAAACATTTAATATTTGCTTTAGATTGTTACATTTATAAAATATGATTTATTTTTTATTTTTTAAAACATCTTTTAATATTTTTATTGATTTCAGCGAGAAAGGGAGAGGGAGAGAGACATAGAAACATCAGTGATGAGAGAGAATCATTGATCGGCTGCCTCCTGCATGCCTCCTACTTGGGATCAAGCCTGCAACCCAGGCATGTGCCCTTGACCAGATTCAAGCTTGGGACCCTTCAGGCCACAGGCTGACGCTCTACCCACTGAGCAAAACTGTCTAGGGCAAATATGATTTATTTTTGGCTCTCTACTGACGGTTGAAGTATGGACATCTTTTATTTTTTTCTTTCTCTCAAAAATAACGAGAAATTCTAAATATTTATGAGCTAGAAGAAAACATTTGAAAGCAGTCCTAAGTAATATGCTATTAGTAAATATAAATTTTAAGTAAGAAGTCTGGCAAATAGATTTATCAGATTAATCTTGAAAAATGTTGTCTGTCTAGCTAGTTAAAAGATAGTTGAAAGTGCTGAGGGAATATTTTGAGATCATTATTAAATACTCTCAGTATGCCTTTTCTTAGTAGGGTTTAAATAGGTGTTTCCCCCATTTTCATCTTTGGACTTATTTTCTCAGCAAGAATTATTTATGTAAAAGTGATAAATACAAAATAATACCCTTAACTTTAAAATATGTTTAACTTTTCAGGTGTGGTATGGTGGCAGTGTTAGAACTATTATTTAAATTATTTTAACAAAAAATAGGAATTACTTTTTAAAAAGAAACAAAACAAAACTTGTTCAAATGAATACTACTTCCTTTGATTAATCACTTAGAGAGTTCACCTCCCTGTCTTGGTGATGCTACAGCCATTTTCCTATGTAGTTTTTGTATTCTTATTAAAGTATAGTATTCATACAGAAAATTAAGAATATCATAGGTGTACTGCTTGCTCAATTTTCTGACACTAAGCGTAATTATGTAACCTGCATTCAGATCAAGAAATGCTGGCACTCCAGAAGTCTCTCTTGTGTTCCCTTAAGTCATTATTCCCCTGGGATAATTATCATTCCATTGTTAGCACATTTTCCAAATCTGTGTTTTAGAATTGAGTTTATAAAGAAATTTCAGCCATACAAAAATTTCGATTTCTTTAAATTACATTGTTGGCTCACCTGCTTACTTGTCTCATTTATATACAGTATGTCCCCCAAAAATGTATACACACTTTGAATAATTATTAATTCCAATGGGTTAAATCAAAAGGAAGAAACATCAATTGAGCTATCAGAAAAAAGTATGTATACATTTTTCGGGGACACCCTGTATTTACTACAAATGGCCTTTGAGTGTAAAAAGAAAGCTAAAATTTAAAAGATGTATTTTTATTATGGGACAGTTTGTTTAAATGAACACATCTAGAATACGAATTTCTAAATTTTGGATTTCTTTTCCTTTACAGACCACCAAATCCCATTGAATTTCTAGCATCATATCTTTTAAAAAACAAGGCACAGTTTGAAGATCGAAACTGATTGGGAAGAACAGAAAAATTTGGTTTCTACTATAGATTTACATGATTAAGAGGCAGCTTTAATTGCCATGATTTCCCCCTACCCCTTTTTGGAAGTATAAGAACCTTCAGGACAACAACTTGTTCTTGGAGTTGCAGAAGAAAACATATTTCCCTTATTTTGATTTAATCACCATACTTATTTAAAGAGTGTATTATGTGCAATTTTTTCTCAGATTGTCTTTAACTTTGTTTTTAAAATGACCTTCAAAATAAACTGTTAAATGTCATTATTGTAGTTTTTGTTCTATGTGCTAAATAATTTACGTGGTTCAAATACTTCTATGCCGCAGAGTTTTATAACAGCATGAAAATACACCAGAATCTAATATAATATTTAAAAAACGCAGTTTTTTTCTGCATTTTCCCTGTACCTCATGTAGGGTGGAATCTGGATATCTACAATTTTCAACAACTATAATAGATGATTCTAATGCACAATAAAGTTGGGTTACTGGTGTAAGTACTGCAGAGGGTGTATAATATCCTCCCATGCTATTAACCTCTATGGTAATAATATAATAGCTATCATTGCAGTTCTATGTGTCAGTCGCAGTGCTATTTTACTTAAATTATTTCTAATATAGCAGCTCTGCAAAGTAGATATTGTTATTCCCATTTTGCAGATGAGGAAACAGATTTGGAGAGGATAAGTGACTTGCTGAAGACCACACTGGTAAGTGCTTGAATGGGCATTGGAACCCACTTTTACCAATATGTTGCTTGTCGCTAAGTGAGAAGTATTTGTGCTACCTTTTTTTTGGGGGGGGTCTGCTCACTTTGACCTGTATGAGAGAGGGAGAGAGGAAAAAAACACCTGTGTGAGAGTAGAACATCAATAGGCTTTCTCCGTAACCCCTCCTCCCCCCAAACTGGGGGATTGAGTCAGATATCCAGGCATGTGCTCTGACCAGGAATTGAACTGGGATGACACCAACCAACTGAGCCACACTGCCAGGGCTTTAAAAATTTTATTTTATGTATCAGCCAGTTGTCAGCTTTGAGCTATACCAAAGATCTGTTCACTGTGAAATTCTGATGTAACAATTTTATGGTTTTTAACCACAAATCTTTCATTGAAGATACTCAACTTTGTCTTCCCAATTTTGGAATGATTTACTTCATAACAACACTTACTAGGAAGTCCAAGATACCTTATTTTGGCGTGATTCTTCTATAATTTTATTTTTTATTTTGTAAAATATATTTTATTGAATTTTTGCAGAGAGGAAGGGAGAGGGACAGAGAGTTAGAAACATCGATGAGAGAGAAACATTGATCAGCTGCCCGCATCCAAGGTACATGCCCTTGACAGGAATCGGATCCTTCAGTCTGCAGGCCAACTCCATCCACTGAGCCAAACCGGTTAGGGCTCTTCTATAATTTTAAAGGAATTCTTTGCTCCTGACCCTTACATGAAATACTGGGGTTGATAAAAGTATGGCGGGTTGGAAATAATGTTGGCTGTTTGCCTACTATGCCATGCTCTATGTTTATTAACTCATAATCCTAGGGACATCCCAATATTATCCCCATTTTATAGATGAGGATAACTGAGGCTAGCTATACCACACTTTAGCTAGTTAGGGACTTAAGACATGTACTTACATAAATATAACATGAAACGAGACAAATGTTTACGGTGTCAAAGCCAAGGTTGGCTGGTATAAGGGTGGCCTGTGAAGCAAAAACCGTATTACCGTGTACCTGGACCAATGAACTTCCCAGCGTGGCTTCAGACTTAGGGCTCTAGTAGTAAACCTTGGGGGTGCGAATGCACGAAGGATTCCCGTGAATGATGCGGGGAGGGAGGTGCGAGCTGGACCTTGCAGGTGGAAAGCACCATCTGGTTACCCCGGTGGCGCTCTCTTAAGGAATTGGCTGGGGGAGGGGGCTTGCCCTGCGGCTGCGTCCGCGCCCCTCCCCGCCCCTCCCCGCCCCTGCTGCCTCCAAAGCCCGGAGAGCGGAGCGCGCACGTTGCGAGTCCCCGGCGGGCCTGGCCGCGGAGCTGGGCATGCTCAGTGGGCAGCACCCGTTAGAGCAGCGAGTAAGGCAGCGCTGGCTCTCCTGCGGGCCCGCCCGCCCGCTGCAGGCCCGGCCTGGGCTTTGTGCGCGCGGAGCTGCAGCCTCCGCGGCCTCCTCGCGGGGCCGCCTGACCCCAGATGCCGTGTGGCCTGTCCGGCTTCCGCCTTTAACCTCGCCGCGCGGCCGGAGGAGGGGCGGGGCCGGCGGGCGGGAGGGGAGGGCCCGGCCGGGTGGGGGTGGGGTGGGGTGGGGTGGGGGTGGGTGCTGGGAGTCCCGCGGGGGTGGGGGCGGGGGCGGTGCGGAGTCACGGGGGTGGGGTCACCGCGGTGGCTCCCGGAGGCCGACCGCGAGGCGAGGGGCCGCGGGGGCGGCGCGGCGAGGACCAGCCCCGGCCGGGGAGCGGCGGCGAGTCCGGGCCCGGCCCAGGGCCCTCCGGGCATCGGTGAGGCCGCCGCGGGCCCCGTCTTCCGGCGGCCGCCGGAGTTCGCGCTGATTGTGGCCGCCGCCGCGGCTGCCATCTCCTCCTCCCGGGCCGCCGCCTCCTCCTCTTCCTCCTCCTCCTGGGCCGGGCCGGTCCCCTCCCCGCCGCCGCCTCCTCCTGGGCTGGGCCCGCGGCGCCTCGTCCCCGCGCGGAGCCGCTGCCGCCGCCGCCGCCTCCTCATTCATCCCCGTGCACCATAGGCGGCACAGGCGCCAAGATGTCCAACCGAGTGGTCTGCCGGGAAGCCAGCCACGCCGGGAGCTGGTACACGGCCTCAGGTAGGGCGCCCGCCGCCGCCTGGCCCCGCGCCCGCGCCGAGGTCGGCGGCCCTGCCCCGCGCGGCGGGAGGGAGACCGCGTGGGCAGGGAGCGGACCGAGGCCGGCCTCGCCCCCCCTCCCGGGCGGCACCCGCCGGCAGCCCGGCCGCCCTCGCGCTCACCCCGGAGTTTGGCGCGAGGGAGAGTTGCCCCAGCCGCCCGCGCCGCTCCTCGGGACCGGGCTCGAGGAAGGAGCGTGCTCCCTCGGCTCCCGGACCCGAGCTTCCCGTCGCCCCGCGGCCCCGCTTCCTGCACCGCAGCCGGCGACCCCCCGGCCTCCCCGACCTCCCCGCCGGCGCTCCGGCCCCGCTGCCCGTGGAGTCCCCGCGCGCGCCGGTCTGCTCGCTCTGCCCGCGGCCCTTAGGCAGCCGGGACCTCCGCGCCGGGCGCGCGGCTGCCTGGGACGGAGCGGAGGGGTGTCCCTCCCCACGTTGCCGCCCCGGGACCCGGTGCCGCGTGGAGCGCTGGGAGGAGGGCTCGGCCGGCGGAAGCTGGCGGTCGGGTGGCGTCGCCCCGCGGGGCCCGCTGGCCTCGGCTCCTTTGTCAGCGTTTGCATTGTCCTGCCCCCAGCAGGGGCCGCGGAGGTGGCCTCCCGCCCCGGTCTCCACCGCCAGCAGGTGCTGGCGCCGCGGGACCAGGTAGAGTAGGTGTGAGCGAGTGGAGCCTGACGTCCACATTGTGTCAAACGCTCGCCAGCTCTTTAAAAAGGTGTAGGGGCTCGCCCTTTAACAAAGCGCTTCTTGGGATGGCTGCTTTCTGGGATTACTTTCAGGCTTCACGTTTCTGGTGAGTACAAAGTTCCACTGTGATTTCTAATAGGTTTCAGCCATTGGGGAGTGGCTTAGCAATAACTAGACCTAACTTTTTTTTTTTTTAACTTGAAAGTATAATATATGTCCCCTTTTTTGCCCCCCACCGACTCCCTTCAGCCCTTCCCACCCACCCCCTCCCCAGGCACCCACCACCCCACTGTGGGCGTCCATGGGTTATGCGGTATGCACCCAAGGATATGCATCCAAAGTCTTTCCTTGATTACCTCTCTCCCGAGATAGACCTAACATTGAATCTGATCATGTCTCCCTTTACAACTAAGTGGGTTGGATAGTGACAGAGTTTGTGAGAAAACAAAGATTTGGAAGAAAATTCATTCCTCTGAAGTTGCTAAACCAGCTCATTAAATACACACACTTAACTGACTCACCGAAGATTTGCTGTGTTAAGAAGACACAAAAGAATTTTATGATTGGATTTGCAAGCCTAACTCTTAGCGACAGTTTTAACTAAATTACATTTAATGGTTACAGTGGCTTTCCTTCTTGGTCCTAGAGTACTTCATAAACATTTAATCAATTCTTACATCCTTAGAATGTCAGTTAAACTTTTCTTGTTCACCATATGGGGATGTGCCCAAAACTCTACTAATCCAGTGGCAGAACAGAATTGATGAATGGGAGTCCCTGTTCCTGGGTTTGTTCTCTAGTTAGTGAATTAATACTAAATTTATCAATGGGTAATAGTCTTTTCAAGGTTGTAAATTTATAAGCTTTCTTCAGTGTGTTTTGAAGAGTAAAAAGTCTCAGTATTCACTTTCATCGCCATCTTTTGGTTAATTTCTTTTGCTTTTGTTTTTTGTACTTATAAATGTTTTCTGTAGTTGGCATTGAAATGTGGGCAAATGATTCTGGAGAAATTTTTATAGGTTCTTGAACATTCTTTGTGTTGTAAAATAAGGCACAGTTCACACTTTGAACTTGAAAAAGACTTCTTCAGTAATTTCAAGTAGAGGAAGACTCCATTAATCCAGCTCAAAACAGCCTGTGATTACAGCTATTTATCAATAGTAATTCAAAATGGACTATTTTCTTAGAAATTTAAAATATACTATCTTTCTTAAATTCTGAATGAAATCAATAATGCCATTTTGGTAATGTGAATTGTCACAGAGAACTTTATTTAAAAAATTCAGACTCTATGTGGCTTTTATGTATGTGTATGTATATATACATGTATATGTGACTTTAAATTTGAGTAATAATTTAGGGGGAATTTAAAACAATTTAGTTGTAAAATCTTTGCATTTAAAAAAATAAATGAAACGTAGATAAGTAAACTTTGACTAGATTTAGTGAGTTCTGTATTTGATACTATCCCAGTATATCTATAATGGTAACATTGACCATTGGAAAAATTCTACTTATATTATTTTTGTTTTCCTAATAAACTAGCCCTAAAAATGTGTAATAGGAGGGTAATGTACTCGTGGATTGTCATTCTGCGGTTCCGATGGCATTTACATTGCATCTGTGGAGTTAAAGTGTACAATTACTGATGTAACGTAAGGGTGAAATCACATTTGCTTCAGTTCATAGCTAGTTTATTTATTTTTTAAAAAATATTTTTATTGATTTCACAGAGGAAGAGAGAGATAGAAACTTCAATGATGAGAGGGAATCATTGACTGGCTGCCTCCTGCATGCTCCGTCCGTACTGGGGATAGAGCCTGCAACCCAGGCATATTGCCCTTGACTGGAATCCAACCTAGGAGCCTTCAGTCCACAGGCTGATGCTCTATCCACTGAGCCAAACCAACGAGGGCAATAGCTAGTTTAGAAAAAAATGCGTTTGTATACGTATGTATACTACACCCGTATACACGCATGTCTTCATTTTTATTTAACCCTTGTTATATGCTAGATCAATTGGTAGAGAGAAGTATAAATTATTCACTGCCCCCAGGAATATACAGTTTATTGGAAGTAAGCAATAGCACAGGACAGCAAGTAAATACCAGAATAATTGAGACAGTGCATTTGGGAGTTCTGAGGAGGGTGGAATCACTTCGATGTAGGATTTGAATTGTGCTTTGAAGAAAGGGTATTTGTGCCGGTTTGGAAAGGAGGAAAGAACATGGGGGAACACTACAAAGATACAGAGGCAGGTAAATGTAAGTAGGTCAATTTAATAAGAATGGAAGATTCGCCCAGGGGTGAATCTGGTTGGAACTAGAGTGTAGATGACTATGAATGCTATGCATCATAGGGATTTGACTTAGGCAGTCGGGAGCTGTGGAGAAGTTTCTGAGTAGGAGACTAATAATAGTGTAGCATTTTAGGGAAATTAACCTCTAGGTAGGTTAATCCTCACTTCTTTATGGGTGTACAGCAGGGATCAGCAAACTTACTGCACTCACAAATCCAGTCTGCTGTCTTAAAAAAAAAAGGTCCACTAGCTAAGAGTGGTTTTTAATTTTTAAAAGGTTTGAAAACAAAAACCAAGAAATGCAATAGAGACCATATGTACTCCTAAAACCTAAAATCCTTTCTATTTGGTCCTTTACAGAAAACATTTGCCAACCCTTACTGTAGGTTAGTGGTGCTCATAGTGTGACCTCTAGACCAGCAGCATAATATGCCTGTACTCTCTTTTCTCTAGATTTGTTACAGCTTGCATTTCACTATTTCAGGCCCTTTTATCTCCTGCAGGACAGTTACAACTGCCTCCTAACTGGCCTTCTTTTCTGCCAGTCTTATCCCCCTTAACTCCATCTTCTGCATTGCTCCCTGCATAATCTTATCTGACCACATAAAGCTCACTGGCCCATCTCGCCACTTGGTTAAGGTCTAATAACTCCCTTGGTGACTTGGCATCTTTCTATTTCTTTGGCCACTCCACCCACCCATCCCACTTTTCGCCTTTATTACCCTTAAGCAACAGTTAGCAGCTGTTCTTTGTTTCTTTAAATACATTGTATGGTTTCTTATCGCTGTGCTTTTGCCAAGCTGTACCCTCTGTTGGAATGCACTTTGTCAGGGTAACTCCTACTCACCTTTTATTTATTTTTAAAAAATTTTATTTATTGATTTCAGAGAGGGAAAAGAAGGGAGGGAGAGAGAGAGAAACACTGACTCATTCCATCTATCCATGCATTCATTGGTTGATTCCTGTATGCTTCCTACCTCTGGGTGGAACCTGCAACCTTGACATGCTCCAATCCATTGAGCTACCTGGCCAGGGCACTCCTATTCACCTTTTAAAGATTCAGGTGCTATCTCCTCCAAGAAACTTACTCTAATGCCTTTTCTCTCCCAGTTTATCTTTTTAAAAATTTTCTTCCTTCT
>PVJC01024872.1:0-25162 GCA_004026665.1 Murina feae | reverse complement strand
GAAAAAGAACTATGGAGAGATTTGAAGATGGCAGCATAGGTAAACACTTATACTTGCCGCCTCCCACAACCACATTAAAATTACAAGTAAAATAGAGAACCATCATCATCCAGTATCACTAGTAAGCTGGTTGAATGTAAGTCCTACAACTAGAGAAGTAAAGAAAAAAGCACACTGAGACTGGTAGGAGGTACAGAGGCCCAGAATGGGCTGGTTTGGCACTCACATGTGCTGCTTTTTTAATTGGGAGGGAGATCAGGAGCAAGGTGTCCCAGGCCCACACCAGACCCCCAACCTAAGGTCCCAGAGCTGAGAAAAGAAGAACTATTGGATACAAAAACAAGTGTAGATTGGGGTTCAGTGACACAGAGGCATCTGGAGACCCAGCAGTTCCTCGTAAAAGGCTGACACCAGGAACTGAATTTACAAAGTCCTGCTTCCTCTGAGCTCTAGTGCCAGGGTAAGGCTCTGGGGAACACAGTCATATATGAGGAGAAACCAGATTGTGCAGCATCAGGGCAGGAACTCAGGGGAAACTTTCTCCCACATGGAGGTGCTCACAGGGATCATTGTTCCTATGCTGGAACCTCCCTGGTCTCAGGGCTGACTGGCAGCCATTTCTGTTTGCTCTGTCCTAGTGATTTCCCAAGACCCCAACTCATCCATCTAATTTACAACCCCAACCAATCTGTGTGCAGCAGCTTTCACATATGAATCACATATACTTGCTCAAGCTAAAATCTCAAATAATCTGCAGCTGGATCAGGGAGCTCCAAACCATCAATAAAAGTCCCAAGACCCACCCTGCTTTGCTTTATAGCTGGACCTCATCTGGGTACTTCCAAACCTGATACAAAGAGGAGAAATCTGCAGATCTCTCTGTCACTCCTGCTGGGTGGTCCCAGGCAGTGGCTGACTTTGCACCTTCCTGGAGACCCAAGAGCTAGTGTATCCAGTGGTCAGTGACAGACAATACCAGATTACAACTCTACACATCCATAAGCGACACACTCAAGAGGCAGACTCAGTGATCACCAAAGCCCCACTGAAGCAGGTCCTGCTCCAGAGGGGTGTCTCCTGCACAGCAGTTCTCCCATTATAGTGGCAGCTGGTCCTCACAGCCAAATGACCTGGAGGTCAATTCCTCCCAGTAACACCAACAGCAATCAAGCCTCAACTACAACAGACTGTGCTCACAGCCCACAAAGGGGTGCACCTAGAGCTCTCAGCTCAGGTGACTGGGAAGGCTCAGCCACTGGGCTCTAAAGGCCACCTACTACACAAAGCCACTCTACCAACTCAAGGAGACATAGCAGCTCTAGCCAATATATAGAAACCAACACAATGAAGCAGCCAAAATGTGGAGACATGTCACAAATGAAAGAAATGGAAGAAAGCAAACTACTGATACAGAGTTCAAAACCATAGTTATAAGGTTACTCAAGAATCTTCTAGGAACCTCCAAAAATGGAAAAGGACCAATCAGAAATTAAGAATACACTGACTGAAATAAAAAATAACACATAAGGATTCAACAGTAGAGTAAAGGATTCTGAGAATCAAATCAACAATTTGAAATAAGGGAAGCAAAAAACACCCAACCAGAAGAGCAAAAAGAAAAAAGAATTAAAAAAAATGAATGTAGTGTAAGGAGCCTCTGGGACAACTTAAAGTGTACCAACATTCACATTATGGGGGTGCCAGAAGAAGAAAGAGAGCAACATTTTAAAAACCTATTTGAAGAAATAATGACAGAAAACTTCCCCTACCTGGTGAAAGAAATAGACTTACAAGTCCAGGAAGCACAGAGAGTCCCAAACAAGAGGAACCCAAAGAGGGCCACACCAAGACACAACATAATTTAAATGCCATGGGCTAAAGACAAAGAGAGAATCTTAAAAGCAGCAAGAGAAAAGCAGTTAGTTACCTACAAGGGAATGCCCATATGACTGCAAGGACCTACAACCAAGATTACTCTACCCAGCAAACCTATCATTTAGAATTGAAGGTCAGATAAAGAGCTTCACAGACAAGAAAGAGATAAAGGAGTTCATCACCACCAAACCGGTATTATATGAAATGTTGTTGAAGGGTATTCTTTAAGAAGAGTAAGAAGAAGAAAAAGATTAAAAAATGAACAACAAAATGGCAACAAATACATACTTATCAACAATTGAATCTAAAAATAAAAATAAACAAATAAGAAACCTAATAAACAGAATGAACTGGTGAATAAAATGGAATCAGAGGCATGGAAATGGAAGAGACTGATGATTCTTAGAGGGAAGGGGAATGGGGGAGGTGGGAAGAGGTTAAACAAAAATCTTATATGCATATATGCATTACCTATGGACACAGACAATAGGATGGCAAAGGCCTGGGGTGGGGCGGGAAAGGGGCCGAGGGGTCAATGGGGTGTAAAAGAGGGACATCTGTAATAATCTCAACAATAAAGATTAAAAATATATATTTTAAAAAGGAACTATTAATACCCAACACTGATGAATCTCAAAAACATATTTGTTGTGTAAAGAAAGTCAGAAACAAAATACTACTTCCTTTATGATTCAATTTCTATGAAATTCTGGGAAAAGCAAAATTTAAGCTGTGGTGACAAAAAGCAGATGGTGGTGGCTGAGGAAGGGGGAGGGAGGGAGGAGGATTGGCCAGAAGGGGCAGGTAAGGATTTCTTGAAGTGATGAAAGTGTTCTCCATCTTGAGAACACATTTGTCAGCACATTTGTATGTTCACTCCAAATGGGTGCATATTATTTCACCTCCAAAAAGTGATTTTTTACAAAAAGAGCCTTGAGACGTGGGGAATGTTCCCAGGCCCTGCGGCAGGGAACAGCCTCCATGGGTGCAGTGCGGTGGAAAAGTGGGGATAGGCAAGGCAAGAAACCTTCAGGGAACATATTCGTTTCTAAAATCACTCTCTGCCTTGGAGACAGGGCATGCTGGAGCAGGGTTGCTGAAGGGAAATATGGAGAAAGGGTCCTGTTTTCTCCACTCAGCTCCCTGGAATCTAGGACAGAAAAACTGACTTATTTCTGAGTTCTTAAAAAAAAACAACCCTCATGGCCTCTCTCCTCCTCTGCCTCTCTCGTGCCCATCTCGCTTCCTTAGGGGAATGTCTGTCTCTCTGGCTCCCACTCAGCAGCCCGGGGGGCCCTTTATCAGGTCCCTGGGAAGTGCCGAGACTGTGATAGCCATCAACTCCTGAGCCTTCCGCCTTCCCCTTCAGGGCAGCCACAGGAAACACTGGATAAAACCCAGTCACAGGCATCCATTCTCATAAGTACTATTCTTTTAAAAAGCTGGAAAGTTGGGTTGAGGAGTTTGAGGCTATTATTAGCACTAACCACTATAAAAAGGAAATGCCACTGATAATCTTAGATGGCTGTATTTTTGTATGGGATAATTCAAGCTTCCTTCTTAGAGTTCCCAGTCATAAGAAATACTTGTTAAAAAAACTACCTCGGGTCATACTCTCAAACCCAACTTAACATCGCTGAAATCCATTGGGACTGTTTGAGTCAGGACTGACTGGGAGAACTCAGACTGCATTTTTGGCCCATTTTTATGGCTGCTTTCTTCTGAGTTGCTCAGGTCTGTCCTTCCAGAGGTAAATAAGCAATTCTTCAAACTGTGTACAAATATACATTTGTTGGGACTTTGTGGAGGCAGCATGGCAACAGGCATTGGCAGGCAGGCTCTTGTCAGACTTTACCTAAGTTTGGTCCATATGTGGCATCAGGCAAGTTGCTCAACCCTTCTAAGCTTCCCCTGCAAAATGGTTGCTGTGAAGCTTAGGAGCTAATGCCTGATGCCTGGCACTTGGTACACTCCAGTACGTGTTCATTCATTATTAGCTTGCTCTCACCATGAGGACTGCAAATGTCTGGCTTTGCCTTTGGGAATTCTATGCTCCATTGTTATACATACAGAGAAGAAACTAAAAGAACAACAGAAATGATGAGATTTTGAGTTGATGAAATTGTGAAAAACCATGCACTTTAGTTTTCAGGCACGGATGGGCCCCTGCTTTGAGATTCATTGGAGAGTAATTTGTCAATGTGTGTCAAAAGCCTTTAAAATGTGTTTGCCCTTAAGAAAACAACGAAACTTGTGAGCAAAGAGTTAACATAGAGTTGCAAAAATTTGGTAACAGTCTAAATGTTTAACAACAGAAGTCAGATGCATATTTAGACATTATTATTGATGAACATTTACACAAAGCAGATCACAAAACAATATGTACAATATGGGTCCATACTGAGGGTATGACCTGAAGAATTTCTTGTAACCAGAAACTCTAAAAAGGAAGCTTGATTAATCCCTTATAAAAATACAGATACATATCAATATATTTAACAAGGTCCAATCTATGGACCTTGGCTTAACGCAATGGTATCATGTGTCGGTGGTGGTGGTTTTAAGCGGGTTTTTGTTTCATTCATTTATATTTCTACGGAGATGTATTGCTTTTATATATGAAAAAAATAGAAAAAAGTTTTATCAATCTTGAAAACAGAACAAATATGTAAATGAGTAGTGACCTATTTTTTACTTGACATTTCTAAAAATTCTGGGCCTTTCCTTTCAGTTCCTACAAAGTCACTGATTCACTGCATAACTTTGATGGGTTCTTCCCCGCCCTTGCCTTCAGTTTTCCATCTGTAAAATGCATGGGTTGGGCTACGTCAGGGATGCACTTTCATCTTGAGTGTCAACGCCATAGCATAGTTCGGGACTGCCTGGACCACTTCTGTGATGAGAAGGAAGGTCTGAAAGAAAGCAAGAGCTCTGTGACTAGCAATGCCTGCCACGGGCATCAGAATGCGGAATGACATAGGAGGACCATGTCATTTCCATGTGTAGACTAGATAACTCTACGGGCGCTTAGAACTCAAAGAGTCTGGGGCATCTGTAAGCAAAAATATTAACCTGAATTTAGGGAGGTATAGGAGTTGAGGGTACCTACTTCCATGTATTCATTTGGGTTAGGTTGTAGCAGAGCACTAATTTTCCATCTTACTTCACAGAATTTAAGACATCACTTGGGATTTACTGAAGGAGAAAATAGCCCTGCAGTTGTGTTTCCATTGTATTTCAGCCATCACCTCCCGTCCCAAGAACAAGGAGTAAATCTGCAGCTGTTACTCAAATTTCTTCATTCTGAAACCATGTAAACACTACAGCTGTTAGAGGCCTAAACCTGATTTCAATTTCAGTTTTGTTCTTGGTCCATGTCTCATGTTTCATGAAAGTCTCTATAAACCCTACTTCTGAGGTTTGAGTCAGAGAAGGCCACTTCTTTAATCATCACGCTCCCAGGAAGCAGGAAGGCTGGGCGCCCATTCCCGAGGGGACTTTCCAGTATGAAGTAGAGTCCTTTCTATTCTTGATTCGATGGGACGAGGCCTCCGGAGAGGGGTGCTGACATTCCTAAAGTCAAATGAGTTCAACTGCCACCCAGCTTTGCCCACTGGCAAGCAGACAGGGATACTTTGGCAAACACTTGGCTCTAAGCAGCCTGGCTATTTGGAGGAAGGGGCAGGCTGGGGGGCTTTCCTGTATATCAAGTTCATCACCCTAATCTACCCCAGTTTCCACAGAGAACAGCAGGCTGTATTCAGGGATCTCACTAGCAGCTGTGCCTTCCAAACCAAGACGCTGTTCAGAAAGATGATCCGAATGTGGGCTGTGTGTTTCAGCAGGATTTGGTGGGGCTTTCCTCCTCAAATGGCCCTTTGTGTGCCTCTAAAAGATGAGGCATTAACCTCACGCGTGGCTAAAGCATGATGGATGACTTGGAGTTCTCAATTTACATTTGGCTGGTGCTCAGAAATGAACCGTCAGAAATGCCTGCGTATCTGACGGACATGCCCGGCTTGTTCAGACTTGTGGTTTTTTTTAAATATATATTTTATTGATTTTTTACAGAGAAGAAGGGAGAGTAATAGAGAATCAGAAACATCGATGAGAGAGAAACATCGATCAGCTGCCTCCTGCACACCTCCCACTGGGGATGTGCCCGCAACCAAGGTACATGTCCTTGACCAGAATCGAACCTGGGATCCCTCAGTTCATAGGCCAATGCTCTATCCACTGAGCCAAACCGGTTAGGGCCAGACTTGTTTTTGATGGAGTGGTGGAGTGATGGCTTTAGCACCATCCAGGGTTGATAAGCTAACCAAAGCTGGACTGTTACAAAGGCTGACTCCAGAGTTCCTCTCAGGGCAGCTGAATTGTGTCCTGAATCAGTAGCCTCTATTATCGTCTTGTTTATGTTTGGCATCTTCACCGACTTCCGGGTCTTCTCTGACATCTACCCATTTATTACAAGGTGTGGCCCTGCCCAAGGCTGGGGCATCAGGAGCAGAGGCGGTGCGCTTATGTTGCTTCTACCCAGCTCCATAAAGTCGCCTGCGTGGGCTGCTGCTTTCTCAGTAAGACACTGTGCAAGTGCTTCTAGATTCATCAGTGCTCAGGACTATCTCCTCAGGCCAAAGGGAGTCTGTACTCCCTGTCTCTCACATAAAATACCAGATACAGTGGTACATAGTAGGTGCTCAATAAAGTGTAACTCCTATCTCTTAGTTAATCCAGCAAATATTATTAAGTATGTAATATATTACAGGCACAGTGCTAGGTGTTAAGGATAATGCATCAATCAAGAAAGACAATGCTCCTACTCTCTGGGAGCTTCAAGCAGTGGGGGTTGGTGAGTAGAAAATAAGGAAACAAACAAGATAATTACAGATGGTGATAAGTGCTTTGAAAAATAAAATTATTTCTGTGCTTATATTAGTGTAAAAGACCTCCTATTCAAGCCCTCTCCACCCCCCCTTTATCTATGCATTGGCAGCCACTTTCAAGATAAAGAGAGTTTAACAATTGTGTTAAGTATGAGTTTGGAAAAGCATTGAAATACTGGCTCTTAAAGTGATATGGAGGAGAGGAAGAGAAAGAGAGAAAGAGAGAGGGAGAGAGAGAGGGAGAGGGAGAGAGAGAGAGAGAGAGAGAGAGAGAGAGAGAGAGAGAGAGAGAAGAAAATCTTGGCACTGTGCCATAGCTCCCAAATGCCATTTTGTGAATCATTATCTGTTGGCTTCAGAATCACCTGGGGAGCCTTAAAAGATGCAGACTCCCAGCTCCCATCCTTAAATATTTGACGTCTGGAGGTCCAGAATGTTTTTGAAAGTTCCCTGGTAATTCTGATGGGCTACCATACTTGATAAGCACCGCTTGTCAGCCAGCCTCTGAATTCCACTGAGGCTGTTGATCACTGAGGCTGAGACTGCAGGACTGTGCCTGTTACTCTACTGGTCGCCATATGTTTAGTTTTTTAGTTTCTAGGATATTTACCCTAGCTGGCCCTCCAGAGACTTAGAATCTAGCAGGCGATACAAATGAAAATGATGCGGGAATATAAAGCAGGAACAACTAACTTAGTCTGAGTTTCAGAGAAAACTTTCTGGAGGGAAAGAATTCTGGATATGTTAGAATTTGATTCAGCTGCATGTGACAGAAAATACAAAATTGGTTTAAACCAGATAGAAATTAATTTTTCTCATATAAAGGCCTAGGGAAACTAACCCACGCTGGGTTTTGTGCTCTAGATTCCTTTCTGGTTTTCTATCACTCTAGGTATGGGCTTATGTGGTCCAAGGTGGTTGCTCAGATGCTGGCCATCACTCCCATCTTCCTACCAGCTGTAAGGACAAAAGAGCGAAGGACACAATCTCTCCCGTAAAGGCCACCTCCTGGAAGTTGCACATGAATCTTCCCTTGACATCTTATAGTCTGAACATAGGTACTTGGCCACACCTTGCTTCAAATAAAGCACAGTTTCAAATACAGGGTTCCATCACTGAAAACAGAAAGGGAAAGCAGCCATTGGGAGACATCTGGCAGAGCTCTAAGCTGAGATATGAAGAATGAGTAGCAACAGGCAAGGGAAGTTATAAAGCAGACTGTCCAGAAAGTGGGGTTGGTGTCCCTTCCTGCTGAAGGGACTTTTCTTCTCACGTGCTCAATTCCTCATTCTTCATATTGTGACCCAAAGTTCCATCTAGAATGGGCCTGCCTTCCTAGCCCATCAGTGCTCAGTTCTAAAATGACCTCTCAAATGACATCAAAACTCATCCTGGCTTGCCCTAGCTGGTTTGGCTCAGTGGATAGAGTGTCAGCCTGCGGACTGAAGGGCCTCAGGTTCGATTCTGGTCAAGGACACATGCCTAGGTTTCGGGCTTGATCCCCAGCAGGGGATGTGTAGGAGGCAGCCAACTAATGATTCGCTCATCATTGATGTTTCTCTCTTTCCCTCTCCCTTCCTCTCTGAAATAAAATAAAATAAAAATGTTTGAAAAATTAAAAAAACACACACAAAAAAACTCATCATGTCTCTCTCTCTTTCCCTGGTTTATAAAATAAAATATCACTGAAAGGTACCACTTTGATCTTTTTTCTTTTAGACGCCCAAGTAAACATGAAGCTGATAAAAGCACCCCAGACCCCACACATCCTGTCACATACCCCATGCCTTTGTAATAGGCCTGGCACACATTCAGCTAAACTCTGCCTTTTTGAATGAAGCATGGCAATTTAAAACTCTACATCTGAATAGCACAATCTGTGCAAGCCAGCCCTCTGGATGACTTTACACTCATTTTATTTATTGAATAAAGTGACTATCTTATCTCAGTTTACCTGGGAGTTTCCCTGTTTCAGCACTGAAAAGTCCCATGTCCCTGGACACCCTGCCCCTCCGTACTGGGCAAACTGGGGCAGCCTATGACTTACGTAATAACATATAGCTTACAGTGGTTCTCAACCTTCTGGCCCTTTAAATACAGTTCCTCATGTTGTGACCCAACCATAAAATTATTTCCATTGCTACTTCATAACTGTAATGTTGCTACTGTTATGAATCATAATGTAAGCACGATATGCAGGATGGTCTTAGGCGACCCCTGTGAAAGGGTTGTTTGACCACCAAAGGGGTCGCGACCCACAGGTTGAGAACCGCTGGCTTAGAAGAAAAGACATTCTCCAGAAATGGTTGTTAGCCTCCCAGATAGTGTCTCAGGGAACACAGGCAAACACTTAGCTTTTTGAAGCTTTTCCATTGAAAAAGAACATATACAAGACGCTGTTCATTATTTTTAGAAAACATTTCCCTGAAGTGGTTTCAGATAAGGGTCAGAGACACAAAGGTGTAGCAAATAAATAGCACTCTCCATCGTCCCGTGTCTCCGGCAGGCTTCCTCACTTAGTGAGAAGTTTACCAAGATTTGTGTGTGTTTCAACATCAGAAAGGAGACATGTAGGTTTGGACCAGGCAATTAGAAAGGAGAATGTAGAAATAAAGATTAAATCTGCCTAGAAGATATGGATTTTCTTTTTTCATCAAGTACAATTGGATAGAAAGTAACCCCCTTCTACATTTAATTTTAGTTTTGTTGTAAAGCCTTTGGAATTTTTCTAAAATCCTGAAGAGATGATTCAGAAAGCTAAAAAAGGATGTGCCTCAGCAGTCTGTTCCAAAAAGTAGAACAAAATTTGGAGAATTACCCTGACCACATTAAAATTATACTTCTTTAAAATATTGTAATTCAAATTCCCCAGAATTACATTTCAAAATCAGTTCAATGTTCAAAAGTAGCTTATATTTTTGGCTCAGGAGTAATTGTATGAACAGCTGGTTTACACTGTGAAAAGTATGCTTGCATGGGAACTTAGCACTTTTGCCCACTTGAAATCTGGGGTGCAATATCAACTTTCATGAAAAAAGTCAATTTAGTAAACAATGATCATTTGCAACTATTTGTTTCAGCTCTTCATTTTTTTCAAACCATCAGATGGTTAGTGCAAAAAACATTATATTTGGCCACCAGCTTCTCTCAGTAAAAGATTTAAGAAGATCAATACACAAAACCACGTGTTAAGTTAACAGCTAAAATGCAAAGCCACCAGATCTAATAGTAATCAGTATTTGCCAAAGTGGACTCGTGAGATGTTAGTAGACATTATGTTCAAAGAAAAAAAAGGGGTCTCAAACTAAATAAGTGTGGGGAGTGCTGCGATATGCAGAGTTTGCCATGTTTCTCCAGCATGAGACTTTTGAGAACCTTCACAGTGATAACTGACACTGTTCCAGATGGGCCTGGCATGTGTTTCCCAAGCTTATTTGACCAAATATTGTCAGAATACCTAAAAAGCTTTGGTTCCAACTAATATACTTAGAGAAATACTGCTCTCTCCTTTAAATTTGATAAGACAGCTACTCTATGCAAAAGTTGGGACTGAATTTATTTCTATCTATTGGCAATGAAAACAGTTTTTCTTTGCAAATAGCCACAGCACAGATTAGTATGAGATTCTAAACATCTTTACATTTAAACACACATTTAAAGGAGGCTATTCTTATTACAAACATCATTAGCTTCCAATCCAATATAATAGAAGGGTAATGTGCAAATTGACCTTAACAGCAGGACGAATGGGAATGACTGGTCACTATGACACACACTGACCACCAGGGGGCAGATGCTCAATGCAGGAGCTGCCCCCTGGTGATCAGTGTGCTCCCACAAGGGAAGCTCTGCTTAACCACAAGCCAGGCTGATGGCTGCCAGCACAGCAGTAGTGGTGGCAGCGCTAAGGATGTCCAACTTCAGCTTAGGCCTGCTCCCCGCTGGCAAGTGGACATCCCCTGAGGGCTCCCGGACTGCCAGACAGATGTCTGACTGCCAGCTTAGGCCCAATCACCTGGAGAGTGGGCCTAAGCCAGCAGGTGGACATCCCCCGAGGGGTCCCAGACTTCGAGAGGGTACAGGCCAGACTAAGGGACCCGCCTGAGTGCATAATTTTTTGTGCACTGGGCCTCTAGTTAATATAATAGTAAACAAGGCAGATCTTGAAGGTGGTAATGTAGGTAAACTCTTATACTCGCCAACCCCCACAACCACATCAAAACTACACTACAATACACAACCATCAACCAGACCACTAAAAAGCTGGCTGAAGGAAAGTCCTACAACTAGAGAAGTGAAGAAAGCCCACTGAGTCTGCTAGGAGGCTCAGAGGAACAGAACAAGCTGGTCTGGAACCCACATGTGCCACTATTTTAATCAGGATGGAGATCATCTCTGCAGAGGTGGCCCGGAGGTGCAAAAGGTCCTAGACCCACACCAGATCCCCAGCCCAGGGTCCCAGAGCTGGGAAAAGAAGAACTATGACTATAAAAACCAGTGTAGATTGGGGTTCAGTGACACAGATGCTGCTGGAGACCCAGCTGTTCCTCTTAAAAGGCCGACACCAGGAACTGAACTTACAAGGTCTTGCTTCCTCTGAGCTCCAGCACCAGGGTGAGGCTCTGGGGGATAACAAACACATACAAAGAGAAACTGCATTATTTGGCATCAGGGCAGGAACTTGGGGGAGACTTTCTCCCAGACAGAAGAGCTCACAGGGATCATTCATTGTTCCTGTGCTGAGACCTCACAGCTTACTGGCAGCCATTTATGTTTGCTCCTCCCTGGTGATTCCCTAAGACCCCGCCTCATCCAATTTACAACCCCAACCAAGCTGTGTGCAAAGGCTTTTGCAAATCAATGACCTGTCCTTGATCAGGCGTAAATCTCTCAAACAAGCTGCATCTGGGTCAGGGAGCTCCAAACCTATCAATAAATGGCCCAAGACCTGGCACCAGCACCAGCACCAGCCTCCTTTGTTTCATAGCTGGGCCTCATCTGGGTACTTCCAAACCTGATACAAAGAGGAGAAATCTGCAGATCTGTCACTCCTGCTGGGTGGTCCCAGGCAGTGGCTGACTTTGCACCTTCCTAGAGACCCAAGAGCCAGGGTATCCAGTGGTGACAGATGATACCAGATTACAACTCTACACTTCCATAAGTGATACACTCAAGGGGCAGACTAGGTGAGCATCAAAGCCCCACTGAAGCAAGTCCTGCTCCATAGGGGTGTCTCCTGCACAGCAGCTCTCCCACTGTATTGGCAGTTGGTCCTCACAGCCAATTGACCTGGAGGTCAATTCCTCCCAGTAACACCAACAGCAATCAAGCCTCAACTACAACAAGACTGTGCTCACAACCCACAAAGGGGTGCACCTAGAGCTCCCAGCTCAGGTGACTGGGAAGGCTCAGCCACTGGGCTCTAAAGGCCACCTACTACACAAAGCCACTCTACCAACTCAAGGAGACATTGCAGCCTATCAATACATAGAAACCAGTACAGTTTTAAGGTTAAGATTACTCAAGAATCTTCTAGAAACCTCCCCAAAATGGCAAAGTACCAGTCAGAAATTAAACAAATACTGACTGAAATAATAACATAGAGGGATTCAATAGTGGAGTAGAGGATTCTGAGAATCAAATCAATTATTTGAAATATGAGGAAGAAAAAAATACCCAACCAGAAGAGCAAAAAGAAAAAAGAATAAAAAAATATGAAGGTAGTGTAAGGAGCCTCTGGGACAACTTAAAGTGTACTAATGTTCACATTATGGGGATGCCAGAAGAAGAGAGAGAGAGCAAGATATTGAAAACCTATTTGAAGAAATAATGACAGAAAACTTCCCCTACCTGGTGAAAGAAATAGACTTACAAGGCCAAAAAGCACAGAGTCCTAATCAAGAGGAACCCAAAGAGGGCCACACCAAGACACACCAAAATTTAATTGCCAAGGGCTAAAGACAAAGAGAGAATCTTAAAAGCAGCAAGAGAAAAGCAGTTAGTTACCTACAAGGGAATGTCCATTTGACTTCTAGCTGATTTCTCAACAGAAATTATGCAGGCCAGAAGGGAGTGGCAAGAAATATTCTAAGTGATGAATAGCAAGGATGTATAACCAAGATTACTGTACCCAGCAAACCTATCATTTAGAATTGAAGAGCTTCACAGACAAGAAAGAACTAAAGGAGTTCTTCACTACTAAACCAGTATTATATGAAATGTTGTTGAAGGGTATTCTTTAAGAAGAGGAAGAAGAAAAAGATAAAAAATATGAACAAAATAGCAACAAATACATACTTATCAACAATTGAATCTAAAAACCAAAATAAATAAGAAATCTAATGAACAGAATAAACTGGTGAATAAAATGGAATCAGAGGCATGAAAATGAAAGAGACTGATGATTCTCAGAGGAAAGGGGGGTGGGAAGGCAGGAAGATGTTAAACAATGATTTTATATGCATATATGGATTACTTATAGACACAGACAATAGGATGGCAAAGGCCTGGGGTGGGGTAGGAATTGGGTGTAGGGGGACAAGGGGGAGAAAAAAGAGGGATATCTGTAATAATCTCAACAATAAATATTTTTTTAAATAATAAAAATTTAAAAAATATTTTTAAAAAGAATAAACAAGGCACTGAAAGTGACTGTGGCTTTAAGGTTAGAGAATTTCACTTTGATGACTTGGAGAGGCAGATGAATTAGTGCCAATGGGGCAGGGCTTTGTTTAGACTGCGGATCTCTGGTCAGAGCCAACAGTGGTTTGAGGAACTATAGATGAGCAGATATGGGCATTTGTAGTTAGGCTTGCTTATCTGCAATGGGGTGCTTTTCACCATAAGAGTTGCCCATATTTTCCAGCCCAAATTATGCAGTGGATCTATAAACAATTGAAACTTCTGACTTCTATCCCAGCACTGAGGAAGAGGAGGAAGATTAAAGAGTTGCCAAGCTGCAACAAACATTCAAAAGAAAGCTGGGTTTAAAATTAGTGGCGCAGGGCTAGCCTGAAGACAAGTAGTTAGGAAACACTGAACCATGCTCCGTATCATTCCTTATACATGGATACCCCTAACCAAATTGTCTTAAGAATAGGTCTGTGATCAAAGCCAATTTAGTCACTAAAGTGCTATTAAAATGAGATGGGGTCAAATTGTTGAATACATTTTTCCTTTATGGTGTAGACATCAAGTGTGAAGACAAATGTTGCTTTAGTTCTGATGTGAAGTTACATTTGTTCTCTATGAAAATATTCAAGTTTGCTCTTTAACCACATTGAAATGACATTGCACAAAGTAATTTAAGAATATAAAACACAAAAATAAAATTTTTATTGTGAAGAGGAAATCTTAGGTACAATTAAGTATAGGGCTGATGAAATGTATGTCAATAATGAACAAATACTACAGATTTTGCAAAGGAAGAAGTTAAAAGCTTAGAAGAGGTTTCCATACACAATTTCCAAGCAGGTCTAAATAACAAGATCCCAATTTGCATGTTATACAGATTACTGAGGGAAAAGCTATTGCTTTATGTTTATTTCTGGTCATCAATTCACTGTGTCGTGAAGATGATCCCATCTCTGGTGGTCTGATCTTCTAAAAAGGTTCTCTCCGTCCATAAGTAGGCACTTACCGAGAAGTCACATTGTAAGGAGGATTTTTTTGCTCTTTGTGAATTAAACAAATTCCAACGTGCTCCTACATGAATGCCATGGTTTTAAAGACAGCTGCTTGAACCAAATCTGGAAGAACGCTTCCACTTTGAGGAGTGCTTAAGTCACATGTATACGTGTGTAAAGAGTTTGGAAATGGCATTGGAATATGTGCACAGCATCTTTGTTAATAGTTTTAGATCTCATGTGAGCTAATAGAATCTATAATTCTGGAGGCTAATAAGTAAAAACAATTATCTATGTGGTATGGGAACATCCTCATTTGAAGAGTACTCATTTTGCTTATTTCTATCCCCCAAACAGAAAACATCCAACAAGAACAATTTCATCTACATTTATTTAATTATAACAAAAGTAGAACAATGAATACCAAATGGAAAAAGATATCCAAAAAAGATGATGAAATGTTTAGAAACAGAAGTGACTAATTTAGCTGAAGGAATTACCCAGGTGACATTAAAACAACACATTTGCAAGTTATAATTGGTTATCAGTATAAATTAAATTTAGTAACTGAGTCCCAATTCACTAATAAAAGTTATCAAAATATTTTCAAAATGTTACATTAAAATTGACATCCATAAATATTACATAAAGACCAAACAAAAAATCATATAAGAAAAATAGATAATGTATCCTGAAATAAAATACAAATCACACTTGTCATGTCATACTCCTTTTTCCCTCACATATAATTGTGAAGATTTGGTATTTTGCACATTCCAAGATAAAGTGATGAAAATATATGTTGATGCAAATTTCTTCCATAAAAATAAACTATTTTGTATCTTAAATATTCATACGATGAAACATCAGGACTCCAGTTTCATTAATAAAAACGTTATGATGGCATAAATTGCATTCAGTTTGACTCCTCAAATCATAGCTGAAAACTCTCAACAAAGCATTCTAGGCTTTTTTTTCTCTCACACCAACTGACCCAGAATATATTTTAAGAAATGTTTATTTTCTGTGCATATTTGTTTTAAAATTATAAATTCCTGAGCACTTTTTCTTCTTTCTCTTCATCACTATCAGTGACATTGACTTGCTGGATGCTAGAGGGAGTTGATGTAGGAGCTGTTAAGACATTCTCCAAGACTCCGATGTCCAGCTGAGGCATGGGATTTAGGAATTCTTCCCCACTGTGGCTATGACTATTGTAGTAAGAGGTCCCATCCATGCTCTCACAACTCCGAGAATCTTCACTGTGTGTGCGTTCCTCTGGGTAGTCTCTGAAAGGATAGTCTCTATTTAAAGCTGAAAACATAGCCTCATGTTTTTGGTACCTGTCTTCATAATAACCAAGGCATTCTGGCATTGAACTTGGAAAATTTCCATAGCCAAAGGGAGGCCGACTATAGGGACACGTGCTGCAGCAGAAAAACAAAAAAGGAATTAGATCATGCCTTGCCTACATGTTGTCTCACATACAGACTAAATTGATCAAATTTAACCACATCCTCTGGAAGGTTCCCAAGATAACTTTCTGCTACCAGGTCATGTATTCATTTGCTCTTTTACTACTGCTTAGCCCTAACAGAAAACAAATGGCAAAGTAATAAGCAGGTGACTCACTAGACTATTACCAATCATCAGCCTTCAGCTTCTTTTTGACAGCATTGATATAGAAAAATTACTTATCTGGTCCTTTCTCTCATGTTGCCTGTCACCATGTAAGGTTTTGGAAATACAGGCATGTGTTGTGCTGTTTTAAAAACTGACAGTAAGCAGTGAAATAACTGTTCCTATGAATATTTTTTAAATTTTATCTTTATTGTTGAAAGTATTACAGATGTCCCCTTTCCACACACCCCTCCCCCTTGACCCTGTCCTCCCAGTTCCCATCCTCCTCCCAGGCCTTCCCCACACTATTGTCTGTCCATGGACTATGTGTATATGCGTATAAGTTCTTTGGTTGATCCCTTCACGCCCCCTCCCTTCCCTCTGAAATACATTAGCCTGTTGCAAGCTTCAATGTCTTATGAATATTTGAAACAAAGCTCAGTGGTTGAGCATCAAACTATGAACCAGAAGGTCACGATTTGATTCCCTATCAGGGCACATGCCTGGGTTGTGGGCTCCATCCCTGGTGTGGGGCTATGCAGGAGGCAGTGGATCAATGATTCTCTTTCATCATTAATGTGTGTCTCTCTCTCCCTCTCCCCTCTTCCCTGAAATCAATAAAAAAATATTTTTAAAAAGAGAACAGTTAAAACCAGAAAGATTTAGAACCAATATTAAGTTGTGGTTTTAAAGATCTTTCCCCCCCAAAAATTTGGAGAGCAGGAATGTGAAAAATTCTAAAAAAATATTTTGATGACTTTTTAAAAGGTAAAAGCACTGATAATTATTTTGAAGGCAAACCTAAAAATTCTACCATTCAAATCCATTTGCAAAAAAAACCCAAACTTTTTAAAGTTATCTTTTCTCCCTTTCAAAGGCACAGAACAGGAATCCAGGGATTGCAGGAAGAGGTATATAGAAAAGTCCAACCAAGACTTCTCTGGGCTCATGGACTCCATCTAGTGACAGTTAACGTAAACATAATGATCTCAGCAAAACCTATGACAAGGTGGGTGTTTTATTTTATGCTCTCACATTAAAAAAAAAAAAAGTCAACTTTGTTTCCTTCCCTTTAAAATCATAAGTATGATCAACATCCTAGGCTATCATCTCAAACTCTTAGAAAATACGGTTCTATTCATTGGTTTGGTGTCTCATCCCCCAAATCTCCAAGTTAAATATCATAAATATGAGGCCAAGTTTCTAAAATGCTTCAGTTTTCCATTCCTACTGCCTCATCCTCATTTGGGCATTTTTTTTATTCAATGCATATGTCCTGAACAATTGTGCTTCCAGCTACTATGACTTAGCTCCCTGTACCTGTTCCAGCTTCAGGTCCCTCCATCCATGATACTTCAGGGGGTGCTCAAAGCTACTTCCTCCACCAAGCATTCACATCAGCAGAAACAATTCAACCACTACTTTCTTTCTGGACTAACTATAGTCAAGATATTATGCAAGGCTTGATGGAGAATTTGTTTAAAATAGGCCTAAAATCTAGGTGTATACTAAGCATGTGCTGAAGTCTAAAATGCAAACATCACATGGCTATATTGGTATGTTTTAAAAAAAGTTAGTATTATATTCAGAGAATAAAACATATTAAGACAAGGATAATCCTAGAAGGTTATATAGATGAAAATGATTAACTAGTCCTAACTGGTTTGGCTCAGTGGAGAGAGCATTGGCCTGCGGACTGAAAGGTCCCAGGTTCGATTCTGATCAAGGGCATGTACCTTGGTTGTGGGCACATCCCCAGTGGGAGGTGTGCAGGAGGCAGCTGATCAGTGTTTCTCTCTCATCGATGTAGCTCTCTATCCCTCTCCCTTCCTCTCTGTAAAAAATCAATAAAATTAAAAAAAAAAAGAAAATGATTAACTAGAAGTATCATGGGATAGTGATAAAAGCATCAAACAGAATTATGAGAATAATATTAGTCAGCATCTATAAGCATTTATTATGTTTTCTAGACAGTGGCTAAGCAGTATATATGTTAAATGTTATCTTAAATATTCCTTGGAACCACTCTGTGATATAGATACTATAATATCTCCACTTTACAGATAAGAGAACGGAGTCTTAAAGAGATTAAGCAACTTTCTCAAAGTCATATAATTAGTAACCAATAAAACAGAATCAGGCAACCTGACACCAGAGCTTGTTATCCTAACCACCACAGCACACTACCTGGGCACTAGTTCTAGCTGTGCCATTACATATCTGGTAATCTTAAATCTTAAGTTATCTGGCCAGAGGGCCTCCTTATATAAAATAGGGATAATATTGCCTGTTTTGACAATTTAAAAGGTCTGTCATAAGGAACTTGGGAGTACTCAATGTATATTGAGTACTTTGGAAACTAGAAACACTTTCAAGGTATGATTAGTCTTAAAAGAAGTTGTATTTAATAATGTATTGCTAAATATACACATACATGTACATTTTGCTTTTATTTTCAAAAAGAAAGAATGCAAAGATAAAATAAAATCTAATTAAAATGGTTACCTATAGGAGGAGAGAAGAAAGAGGAAAGGAGGCAGGAAGGGAAGCCAGACTTCCCAAAAGGTACCTTGTATTATGGGGTTTAAAGGGCAAAACAAAAACAAAACAAAAAAACAAAAACAAAACCCAGATTTTTTAAAAAAAGGCAAATCTGAAAATTCAGATTTTTGAAACTATATAAATATTTTATATAATTTTAAACAAATTTAGTTAAATAAATAGTCCCTAAAAATCAAAAGCAAATATACTCAAGTTTATATCAAGTTGTAGATGTCTTAAATATACAGAGAAAAGATATTTCAAGATAATTTAATCTGATATTTTCATTGTACCTTCCTGATAAAATATAACCATGAAGAAAAAGAAACACAAATAAATCTTAAACTGCATTCAGTAATTTTATTATATCACTGCTTTTAAACTATTGATATTGTTTTGAAATATACTCTCTTCCTGTATATATGTGTATGTATATTAGAAAAAACATGTTTGGTAGGATAAAGCAAATAAGTAATGATTTCATTATCATTAGGAACCAAGATTTTTAGGGGGAAAAGATACTAGGCATATAAAATCAAAAAACTTCATAAGAAACTCTACAATATTACATTTATTCTGGAAATATAAATATAAACTCAAATTTTCTCACAAAAATACATATTTTTACTGAAAAGATCTAGATACCCTGTTAATTCAGTAGCAATAAGCATCCCTATTGCCCAAATTGATATTTGTAAATATCACTTGCAGTAAAAAATACTTGGACATCTGGGTAAAATGGTTGATTCCAGGTCTGGTATAAATAAGGTACCAGATAAGTCTGGGACATATTGTGCCAGAAAGCAAAAAAGCTATCAAATCAAAGATCAAGGACACGGGAACAAAGCCAACTGGATTTTAAAAATGGGAAAATTTGAGCATAAAAAGATATAAATAAATAATGACTGCAAAGTATTAAAATATGTCAAAAATAGAAAATGTTCATAATGATATTCTCAAAACAAAACAAGATTCATTGATATGTGGCAAGAATCAAGAGTTGATCCTGCCCTTCCAAATTTCAAAGTAATCAAATAGTTGATGAGGGAAAGCTTTTCTTCATAAAAGAATTGCAGCTAATGAATGAAAGAATATCAAATCAGAAAATCTCATGTGTCTAAGGTAACAATCATCATAGCTATTAAAATAATTATACTGGCATTTCTCAACTTTAAGTGAAACTTTAGAATTACATAAGGAAACTTTGAAAGAACACTGCTGCCCAGGTTCTTAACCCCCACAGATTCTGATTTATTTGGTCTGAGATCTTCAAGTGATACTATACTGTACAGAAGAGAATATTTGAAACATTGGTTTAGGTGGGGAAATATATGATCAGGTTGACAATACCTAAACCTACAGATCATTCTAACATCATGAATAAAAACTTTATGTACATACCTCTTGGTGTGATACAATAAGTACAAAGTACAAAGCACCACTTATGAGGTATCATTGCAAAAAAACCCACAAAAACACTGAACCTGAATCTAATCCAGTTACAAGATATAACTATCATTTTATAGGAAAAATGGGTAATAGGGAAACATGTTAAATAATACCCAAGGATGTAATAAGCCAAATTCAGGATGTGGGTAATTTCTTATTTCTTCAATAAACACATGGTATTAAAAAAAAAAAAAAAGGTACTACTGTAGCATAAAAGATGCTTAAGAGACATAATTACATCCAATGTGTATTCCTTGCTTGGATCTTGTTTTAGACAAACCAATTGTGAAAAGATAGTTCTGAGACAATGGAAGAAAATTAAACAATAAGGAATTATTAATTTTTTAGGTATGAAAATAGGAGGTCATTTTTTAAAATCCTTAACTAGTAAATATACATACTGATATATTTAAAGGTAAAATTATATGATGTCTATAATTCACTTTAAAATACTTAAGACACCTTCCCCCAAAGGTAGGGGGAAATAAATAAATGAAGGAGCTAAAATGTTGATAATTGTTGAAGTTGGATAATGGGTACATGGAATTTATTCCATCTGCTTTGCATATGAAAATTTCTATACAAAATGGTAAATATGGCAAAAATAAAATTTTATTTATGGTTTTTCTGACTTAGTAATATGCATGTAAGGTTCCTCTTTATGTCTTTTCATGACTTGCCAGCTCATTTCTTTTTAATGCTGAATAATATTCCATTGTTTAGAGGCACCACAGTTTATCTTCTTCCCTTATGAATAAAGCTGCTATAAACATTCATATGCAAGTTTTTATGTAGACATAAGTTTCCAATTCATTTGGATAAATACTAAGTAGTATGATTGCTGATCGTATGGTAAAAGTATTTTTAGTTTTGTAAAAAACTACCAAACTGTCTTCCAAAGTGGCTGTGCACTCCCACCAGCAATGGATTAAGAGTTTCTTTTGCTCCATATCCTCACCAGCATTGTGTTGTTAGTGTTTTGGATTTTGGAAATGCTTATATATGTGTGTTTAAATTTACAATTCCCTAATGATACATGATGATGTGGAGGACCTCTTCATATGCTTAAGTTGCCATCTGTATATCTTCTTTGATGAGGTGTCCATTCATGTATTCTGTACATTTTAAATAAGATCTGTACATTTTAAATAACTGTTCATTTTCTTAAGAGTTCCTTGCATATTTTGGGTAACAGTCCATGATCAGTTATATCTTTCACAAATATTTTCTCCCCGTCTATGGCTTTGATACATTCTTTGATACCACATTGTTTGGTACTGTAGCTTTGTAGTAAATTTGAAATCAGTACTCTAATTTTATTCTCCTTTTCCAAGGTTGTTTTAACTATTGTAGGTCACTTAAAATTCCATATGATTTAGGATCAATTTTTCCATTTCTGCAAAAAAGCCATTAGGATTTTAAGAGAGATTGTATTGATTCTGTAAATCACTTTGGGAAGTATTGCCACCTTAACAATATTAAGTCTTACAATGCATGGACACAGACACCTTTTTATTTATTTAAGTATTCTTTAATTTCTTTCAGCAATGTTTATAGTTTTCAGTTTACAAGTCTTGCACCTCCTTGGTTAGATTTATTCCTAAGTATTTTATTCTTTTTGATGCTATTGAAAATGAAACTGTTTTCTTAATGTCCTTTTTGGATTTTGCTCATTGCTCATTTCTAGTTTATAGAAATATTCAAGTGGGCATCCTTATCTTGTTCCCAATCACAGTCCTTCATCATTGAATATAAATTTAAGTGTGGGCTTTTGATAAATGTCCTTTATTATGTTGAGGAAGTTCCCTTATATTCCTAGTTTGCTGAATAAGTTTGAAATTAGGAACTGATTTTTGTCATAAAAAGGTGTTGGATTTCATCAAATGTTTTTTCTGCATCAATTGAAATGATCTGGTAGTTTTGTTCCTTCGCTTTATTAATGAAATCTGTTGTAATAAGTTATTTTCAAACGTTGAACCACATGTACATTCCTAGGGTAAGTCCCACTTGTTCCTGGTTTTCAATCCTTTTACTATGCTGCTAGATTCAAGGTACTAGTACTTTTTAGTATATTTTATATCTATATTCATAAAATACATTGGTCTGTAATTTTCTTTCTTGTGAGATCTTTGGTTTTCGTAAGAGAGTAATGTTGGCCTTAGAGGTGTTCCCTCTTACACTTTTTATAAGAGTTTGAGAGCAATGATGTTAATTGTTCTTTAAATGTTTGATAGAATTCACTAGTGAAGCAATCTAGTCCAGGGCTTTTCTTTGTTGGGAGGTTTTTGATTTCTGATTCAATATCTTGATACAGGTCTGATCAGATTTTCTGTTTTTTCTTAAGTCAGTTTTGGTAATTCAAGTATTTGTCCATTTCATCTTTGTTGCCTAACTAGTTGATGTACAATTATTCACTGTATTCTTCTATAATCATTTTTATACTTGTAAGGTCAGAAGTAATGTAACCAATTTCATATCTGATTTTCATAATTTGTCTTCTTTCTTTTTATTAATTTTAAAGAGAGAGGAAGGAAGAGAGGGGAAGAAAGAGAGAGAGAGAGAGAGAGAGAGAGAGAGAGAGAGAGAGAGAAGAGAAAAATATCAATTTATTGTTCCACTTATTTATGCATTCATTGGTTGACCCCTGTATGTGCCCTGACCTGAGATCAAACCCACAAACTTGACATATAGGAATGACACTCTAACCAACTGAGCTACTTGATCAGGGCTATAGGCCTTCTTTCTTTTTTTCTTAGTCTAGCTAAAGGTTTTGTTAATTTTAGTGATCTTTTTAAAAGACCAACTTTTGTTGACTTTTCTTTCTCTACTTCATGAAATTCTCTATTGTTTTTCTATCCTTTATTGCATTTATCTCAAATCATTATTATTTCCTTCCTTCTGCCAGCTTTGGGTTTTCTTTGCTCTTCTTTTTTCAGTTTCTTCAGGTGTAAAGTTAGGTTGTTGATTTGAGATCTTTTTTAAAAAAAATATATGTTTTTATTGATTTTAGAGAGAGAGGAAGGGAGACAAAGAGAGAGATAGAAACATCAATGATGAAAGAGAATCATTGATTGGCTGCCTCCTGCATGCCCCCTACCCAGGATTGTGCCCACTACTCAGGTATGTGCCCTGACTGGGAATCCAAGCATGGCCTCCTGGTTCATAAGTCGAAGCTCAACTACTGACCCACACCAGTCGGGTGAGATCTTTCTTTTTAAATATAGGCCATTGCAGTTATAAACTTCTCTATCAGCACTGCTTTCACTATAAAATCCCTTAAGTTTTTGTATGTTGTATTTTCATTCTTATCAAAGTATTTTTTAAATTCCCTTCATGATGGCTTATTTGACCATTGGTTGTTTAAGAGTGTGTTGTTTAATTTCCATATACTTGTAAATTTTCCAGTTTTCTTTGTTATTGATTACTAGTTTTATTCCATCATAACTGGAGAAGAAACTATGCATGATTTCAATCTTTTAAAGTTTTTGAGACTTGTCATGTGATCTAACATATGGTGTATCCTACAGAATATATCATGTGCACTTGAGAGAAATATATATTTTGTTGTTGGATGAAGTATTTTATCCTATAAAAGGTTAATATGTAAATTGACCAAACAGTGGAACGACCAGTGGCTATGACACGCACTGACCACCAGGGGGCAGACACTCAATGCAGGAGCTGTCCCCTGGCGGTCAGTATGTTCCCACAGGGAGCGCTGCTCAGCCAGAAGCTGGTGCAGACTAGATGAGAAACCCCCCTCACCAAGTGAATGAATTTCATGCACTGGGCTTCTAGTATGTGTATATTTAGATCTACTTGGTTCAAAGTTTTTGTAGTCTTCTAGTTCCTTACTGATCTTCATCCCACTTTTGGATGTAGTTTTCTATCCATTATTTAAATTAAGTATTCACAGATAACATTGAAAAGCTGAAACAAGAAAAAAATACTCTTGCCACTTTTTTTCCAACATAGTATTAGAAGTCATAGCAAGAGCAATTAGGCAAGAAAAAAAACCCATAAAACAGTCTCTATTAGTAGATGATGTTATATATAGAAACCCCTAAAGATTTCACCAAAAAACCATTGGAACTAATCAATTAATTCAATAAATTTGCAGGATACAGAATCAATAAGCAAAAACTCAGAAAATTTAAGTAAATAATCTCATCTATAAATGCATCAAAAAAGATAAAATATCTAAGAATAAATTTAACCAAGGAGGTAAAAGACCAAAACATTGAAAACTATGAGACACTAACGAAAGAGATTGAAGAAAACACAAATAAATGGGAAAATATTGCATGTGCATAGATTGGAATAACTCATATTGTTAAAATTTCCACACTATGCAAAGCAATCTACAGATTCAATGCAATGAGTATCAAACTTCCAATGGCATTTTTTTTAGAGATATAGAGCAAACAATTCTAAAATTTGTATGGAATCACAAAAGACTCCAAATAGCCAAAGCCATCTTGAGAAAGATCAACAAATCTGGAGGCATTACAGTCCCTGGTTTAAAATTATATTACAAAGCTACATAATCAAAACAGTATGCTATTGTCATTAAATAGACACATAGGTCAATGGAATAAAATAGAGAACCCAGATATAAGCCCACATGTATATGATCAGTTAACTTATGACAAAGGAGCCAAGAATATATCTTCAATAAATGAAAAACTAGAATGTCACATGCAAAAGAATGAAACTGGACCCCCTCTATTACATCATAACACAAAAATCAACTCAAAATGGATTAAACACGTAAACATAAGAATATAAAACTCTAAGAAGAAAACATAGGTAGTAAGCTCCTTCTCACATTGCCTTGGTGATGATATTTTGAATCTGACACCAAAAGCAAAAATAAGCACATGTCCCTAACGTCAAACTAAAAATCTTCCACACAGCAAAGGAAAAGACAAGTTTAGCTAGGTATTGAATAGTTAATATTTAAATTTCAGAGAAACAAGATGGCGGCATAGGGTAGACACTGTATATGCAGCTGTGAACAACTATTTCAGAAAAACCACGAAAAGAACACACGGACACCACTCGCACCCACAGGATGGCTGGCTGAGTGAAAATCCTACAACTAGAGAAGAGTCTGAGACTCAGAGGAGTGGCGGAAGCAAAGTACAGAGGTACGGAGGCGCGCGC
>PVJC01024871.1:0-25209 GCA_004026665.1 Murina feae | reverse complement strand
GGGGGAAGTTAGGAGTGACCAGGCTAGCATGCAGAGGCAGTGAGGGATGATCAGGCCAGCGGGGGAGGAGGGGAGAGTAAGGGGCAACCAGGCAGGCAGTCAGGTGAGCAATTAGGAGCCAGCAGTCCAAGATTGTGAGAGGGATGTCCGACTGCCGGTTTAGGCCTGATCCCAGAGATCAGGCCTAAACCGGCAGTCGGACATCCCCCAAGGGGTCCCAGATTGGAGAGGGTGCAGGCTAGGCTGAGGGGACCCCCATGGGCCTCTAGTATCCACATAAAAACCCACACACAAATGTTTATTGCAGCTGTGTTCATAATTGCCAGAACTTGATAGCAACTAAGATGCCCTTCAATAGGTAAATAAATAAACAAACTGGTACATTCAGACAATGGAATATTAGTCGGTGCTAAAAAGAAATGAGCTATCAAACCATGAAAGGACATAACGGAACCTTAAATGACTATTACTAAATGAAAAAAGCCAATTTGAAAAAGCTACACTCTGCATGATTCTAATTACATGTCATTGTGGAAAAGACAAAACTATGAAGACAATCAAAAGATCAGAAGGTAAAGGGAAGGAAGAGGGATGAATTGGCAAAGCATAGAAGATTTGAGAACAGTGAAACTATCCTATATGACATTGGAAAGGTGTATACAAGTCATTATATGTTTGCCAACATCAAGAATGAACTCTAAGGTAAACTACAAACTTTGAGTGATAATAGTGGGTCATTGTCTATCATTGTAACAATGGCATCACTCCATTGAGGGATGTTCATAATACGAGAAGATGTACATCTATGGAGGGAGGACTAAATGGGGATTCTCTATTTTATGCAATTTTGCTCTGAGCCTAAATCTTCTCTTAAAAAATAAAATCTATTAAAAATAAGAAGGTAAGGCTAAGAATAATGTTCACTTAATCAGTAAAACTGACCCCCATTAGTCTCCCACAGTTCTCTTATGCATTACTAGATCAATAAACACATCTATACTGTATGCTATGTGACATGCTTTATAAGTACAATGGCACAGATAAAAGAAAGAACATCCCTATCCTTAAGAAGATACTGTGTATTGACTTGTATAAGTCATGACATTGGACTAATGCGAAGCTGAATGAATAGCTGGAGAATGAATTCAATGGAGAAATTACCAATCACTAGAGATGCAAGTAATCAACTCTTTCTAGGTGATGTTGACTAAACAGCAACCACAAATGATTTCCAATGAAGACATCCAGGGAGTTTGTGTAGGGATCTTCATAGGAAAATAGTTGGTTGCAGTTAACTCAAAGTGGCTTCTAGGCATATGAACTGCAGATCACAAAGAGTGTTCAGGCTTGGGGAAAATGGAGTACTCATCAATAACCCAGAGAAATTACCAATTGTTCAAGTTTCAGTTTCTGACTCTTCAAGGTGGGAAAATGTGTCTATAAGCTTGGTAAAGATTCTCTAAATAATAGATGTGAGTTTTCTCTTAATTTAAAATTCTGCTTATATGTCCTTTATCATGAATAAAAATATATTAATGGACTTTATTTGAATTCAGGAGCATGAAATACATTTAAAGTTAGGCTTACCAGGCAGAAGAAAACATCAATTCAATAAAAAGAAGTAACTATCTTTTTTTGGTATCATTTTTCTTAGTGGTGTCTGAGCCCCAATACAAAGTAGAAGGAGCAGGATTTGAATATATTTCTGAAATGGTTGGGCTCAAATTTACAAAATGGTATAAGAACCTTGGAATAATCTATTAGAATTAGAATCTAATTTATCTCGTAACATTTGTACAGATCAATCAAATTTGCTCTCAGACTGCTGGAGCCCTGCATTTCGTATTCAGAGGCCTTGCTTGACCCCAGCGCTGAGAATAGGAGAGGGCCCTGAAATAGCTCTCATCCCCAAGGCCCCAGGATAAAACACAGACCGCAATGCGAGTGCTAAACTGACCTGGCTCTGTAACATAAAACAGACCTGCTTCTGTTGGGCCTTTGTAAACTCTCCCTTCTTCCTTTAACACCCCAGAGAACTAAACATCTAATAGCAGTGAAAACAAAGGAGATACCTTGGGAATGAACTTAAATATCCACACATCCTCCTCACTGTGACTCAAATACAACATAAATTTCAATATTTGAAAGTAACTCACTAATGTCTTTCCTATACAACCCTCTTTAAGAGACTGTTATGACAAATGCATACTTAAGACATCTAATTATTTATATTAACTTTGAATTGCAAATAAATATGAAGAAATCCACTTAAGATATCTGGCATTTCTGACTCTGATATAGGATAATATGCAATTCTTTGTCCTGTTGTTCTTTTCTTTTAATATTTAATGGCAAAATTATAGAAATTAATAGGCAATATACAAAAATATATGCAAATGTACATATGTGTATATGTGTGAATGTGTATATATACACATGTGTGTATATTTATGCATGCCACATTGGAGATTTAGGTCAATGTGTTGGTTTTAAGTTATGGCATTTGCTTTCAAAAGTGCTTTCTGTTTGAGGAGTAAATCTCTGGGAATACATTTTATAATATTAATAAGCTCAGATAATTTGAGGTCTCAAGCAATTCTGATGGAACCAGGCCACATATTATTCAGACTTCTATTTTTATACTATAAACCAATAAACCAGGATTTCAAGGAAATCAAGTTCAGAGAAAATGACCAAATGCCTCTTCATTTTGTGAGACATTTGAAATATTAGGTTTTGATTTTACTATATTCCTTTTCTTTTAAACATGGGACTTTTGTTTTTCTTGTGAGGACTTCATCAATAGTTTGGGGACTTCTGAACCATTGAAAGACTCCCACCTGTCTTTTGTCTTCCCCACCCTCCTCTCCTCTTTAAACCCAGCACTGCACCCAAACAAACCTGATTTGGCTCTTCTTGCATTTCCAGTGGACACAAATAGGACTGACCATGCAGTATATCACCTGAAATAATGAGAAACTGGCTGACCTTCTGTTTCCTCATTTATAAAATGCTAATAACAAGCTCTGCCTTGTAGGCTGATCAGGATACTTAATATTTAGAAAACAACTTGTATGCAGAAGACAATAAAAAGACATCCATTATAATTTTGCTATTAATACCTTCTAACTGCATACTGTGAGTTACTTGGGAACAAATGGTACCTCATAAATCTGAAGTCTCCTGGGCCAAAAACGTTTCTATTACATAGGAAGTACATGTTATATTTGAATAAATGAATAAAGTTGTCTTCCTTCAAGCTGAGTCATTTATTCATTTCTCATCACTCTTCATTGCCTTTTCATATTCCACCTATCTTGGCAAGTCCATTTATATACTTCATTTTTATAAGTCTCTCAGGCATTGGACCCTCCTTACCTTTTATGCAGCGGGAATTCATTTCCATTTTGTATAGTTTTCTGAACATATCATGTAGTTCATCTTTCACTGTTTTCACTATTTTGTTCCCTCTGCTATAATAGTATCTCATATAGAGTAAAAATTTAATAAGTATTTATTGAGCACCTACTATCTGGCAGCTATTCTGCAAGATAGTATGAAGTACCAAACCAGGTATGAACCCTCCCTTGATGGAATCATCTCCTCTTTCAAGGAAGTTCTAGTACTTCCTCAGAAGTGCTGTGAGGTGGGACAGTAGAAAAAAATATTTCATTGCTAACATTGTTCAGACTAGCTGGCTCAGGGCAAATAGTCAAAAGCAGACATACTTTCAGTATGTTTTATTTTTATGGTAAAGTATCTATAGACAATGCACCACCTTATTACCTGCACTCAGAGTAGAAGCCTCCTTGGCACCCCCAGTAATAGTAAAAAGGATATATTGGCAAAGTAGCTTAAAGCATGAGGGGACATATGTCATCTTTGAGCGTAATGGTCAGAAGATATGCTGGAAGTCAATAGTATTCATTGTGAAAAGCTTCTAATGGCATCTTACTTTTAGACTTTTCACCTAAAAGTCAGGCTGCTAGGAGACAGGAGAACCCCCAACATTCTTCTAGAATCAGGAACCAAAATCCTGACTCCTATCTCCTAGAGCAGTGGTTCTCCACCTTCCTAATTTCTCGACCCTTTAATACAGTTCCTCATGTTGTGGTGACCTCCAACCATAAAATTATTTTTGTTGCTACTTCATAACTGTAATGTTGCTACTGTTATGAATCGTAATATAAATATCTGATATGCAGAATGTATGTAGGCAACCCCTGTGAAAAGGTTGTTTGACCCCCAAAGCGATCGAGACCCACAGGTTGAGAGCCGCTATCCTAGGGGGATTTATGGACAATGGCACGGTGCTCAAGAAGAAGCAAACCTTTGAAAGTATTAAAAGAATTATATGGCTGTGGAAGGTGAAAAAATAAGATTGTTAGACAGGAACCCCCCAAGGGTGAGAGTCTCCAAACCTTGAGCAAGACTACTAAAAAATATAGGAGTCTGAGATGCAAATTAGAGTTGACACAATCCTCTCTTGAAACTGCATTATCTTACGAGCTTTAAGTATTTTGGAGCATGCTATATGGACTTGAAAGAAAAGTCTGATGGTATATAGGCTTGGAGAATATCTTGCCAGCTATCACTAGGACCATGAAATCTGGAATATACCACAAAGAGTTTAATGATGAGATTACATATGCTCACCTACCACAGTTAACTAACAAAAAATTACTTTCTCACCATCATCTTTCCTCCTTCCCTCTGTTATTATTGAATTGAGTCTATCTGCTCTTTTTCCTGGTTCTGGAACAAAAGCAAAGGGCCATGCCTCCCTCAGGGTTCATGTTGATTGTTTCCAGAAACTCTGGGAATTTTTGCTGACATATCTACATCCCACTTCTAATGAGCAATGGAAAGGACAAGTTGATTTACCAAAGAAATTGTCATCTCGGGGGATATTTGGGAAAAGGTATCTCATTGCACAAGAGAGCCATTTGCTTCTTTTACAATCTGCCACCCACTTTGCTGGTAAAGGTGGAGCAGCTGGGTTGAAAATGATGGATGACTAAATGGGCAGCTACTGAAATCCTGCAACTTCAGAGCATCACACTGAGCAGGAGATAGCCAGCTTTTCTGGCTACAGGAAAAATTGTCCACATGTCACATCAGTGTTCCCAAGTGGCCCTGCGCGCTTGACAGATGTAAAAGCCAGGACCATTTCTCTTTCTTTGATTTCCTTTCTTATCTTCTCCCCAGATTTATTCCTCTGACGTCCTTTGAATTTAGTTATCTGTTATTCTTTACCTGAACATTCAAGAGCCTTACACACTGATTAGCAATCAACCTAGCTGGGATTTAGCAGGCTGCATTTTATATCTGCTTATATCATGAATGTCAGAAGTGTCTTGTTACCTGACATTGATAGAATTAGTATCTATTCTAGAATAATTTTGTAGTAGCAAGTAGTAATCTGCAGTAAATGTTTGTATTTAACCTCAGCTTCCGTGACAGGTTAATACTCTAATTTATCAAAATATTGTTTAAAAATACCTACTCCATCACATTTCATAGAAAATGTTTTAAAATATATTTTTAAATTTATCTTATTGATTTCAGAGAGAAAGGGAGAGGGGCAGAGAGGTAGAAACATCAATGATGAGAGAGAATCATCAACTGGCTGCCTCCTGCATGCCCCCACTGGGGAATGAGCCGACAACCAAGGCATATGCCCTGACCGGAATCAAGCCATGACCTCCTGGTTCATAGATCAAAGCTCACCCACTGAGCATGCCAGCCAGGCAAAATTAAATTCCTTTTTTAAGGAAAATAATCTGATATGTAATTGAAAGTATCTACTCAATAAGCTTTTATTCCTCCCCACAGGCAGTCTCCGTATATTCCTCTTGGATGACTGGTTCTTTACCTAACTGGTTAAATAAAGCAATCTACTCTTGGTGTTTATAGCCTTATTCAGAAAATTCAGCATGTGATATTTACCACTGTTATATATGACTAGATGCTTGCTGCATGAAATTCATGCAAGAGTAGGCCTTCCTTCCCTCTGCTGCTGGCACCACCTTCCCTCTGGCACTTGTGACCCAGGCTTCACTCCAGCCCTGGCTTCCTCCCAAAGGATGCCCGGAATGACATCCGGTCTAATTAACATAATACACTTTTATTATTATAGATAGATGACAGCTTCTTGGAGTCAGGAAGACTCTAACCTCCAACCTTAAACAATTCTGAGAACATGAGCATGTACTTGATCTTAGTGTTTGTAAGTATCTCAATCTATAAAACTGAGAAGAAAACAAAACCTAGAAAATGATTGGTGTGACCATTAAATGACTTGTTATAATTTAACCATTTCACACAGATTCAACACAAAGAGGTCAGCAACATATATGTCCTATCTCTTGATCTTTCTTTCCCTTTTCTACCCTAGTGTGTGTCGCTTAAAAGCTACAGAAAGCAAAATTCCATCAAATGAAAACAATATCCACTGAAGCTGGAGAATGAGCCTTTTTGACATTCTTGTAAATAGCAATTTCCTCTAAACATTGTGCCACATGGCAAGAATAAAGCAGATGTTTCGCTGACCTCACCTTCACTCATGAGAAAATGATTATTTGTTCACCTATTTTCTTCCAAAAGAAGTAAGTCTGAAAGCAGATTTCCAGCCTAAAGGTTTGAAAAGAGTCACTGCTTTTCCAATCTGTACATTAGTCCCCACTTTGAGCCATATCATGGATTTGGTTTGAGAGCTAGAAGGTACGTACATCACCATGATAAGGGGTAATGGCTTGCATCACATACTCCCCACACTCCAAAATAACTGGAATCTTGACAAAGAGAACATAAGAAAGACAGTTGCTTTAATCAAACACGTCTTTGCATTGCCTTTTACTAGTGAATTACTTCTCATTCACTCTTATTGTGTGATGCAGTAACCATGGCAAAGGTCTGCCTATTTCATAGATGCCATAAAATACATGGTATCCGGGCAGCTGTGGTGGCATAGTTGTCCGATGGTTTCCTTCTCTAACAAAACTGATCAGATAACTACAAAGCAAATTTTAATTTCTGTTCTGTCCCATGATTGTTGAACATTGGAATAATAGGAGGTAAAACTTCAGAATAGCATCTTTTCATAGAACTTTCTGTGAAGATGAAAATGGTTCCTATCTTCACTGTTCAACAGATTAATGATTTGCCACTTGCAGCTCTGGAGAACATCAAGTGTGGTTTAGTAAGACTGACCAAAATACCAAATTATATTTTACCACTGAGGTGATAAATAGCCTGAATAAAAATTAGACTTCATAGCCATAAAAACCAAGGTCTGAGGCTAGCTCAGGCACTTATTTTAACTTTAGCTAAAATCATACAATTTCTCTGAAGCTTAGTTTTTTCCATATATAAACATAAATACAATAATAAAGCCTTCTATGCTGTGTTGTATTGAAAGTAAAATGCAGTGTAATATGCAATATACCTGGCAATACACGCAGCATAGCAGGTCTACTAGGTGTTAGCAAACCTGTTTTTATAAATAAAACTAGGGGCCTGGTGCACTAAAATTTGTGCACTTGGGGGGGTCTCTTAGCCCAGCCTCTCGCAGTCTGGGACCCCTCGGGGGATGTCCACCTGCTGGCGTGCCTGGCCAGCCTGGGTGAGGGGCTGATGGCTGTTTGCAGCTGGCCAAGCCACCCCAGTGGGAACCCTCACCCCATGGGGGTGTGGCCAGCCTGGGTGAGGGACGGAGGGCCATTTGCAGCTGCCCACTGCTCCCATTAACCCAAGGTCCCAGTGAGGCTGGCTGGAATCAGGTTTCTGGGGTTCATTTATCTTCTATAAATGAAACTTTGTTGCCTTGAGCAGAGGCCCACCCAGCCTAGGCAGGCAGTTGCAATGGAAGCCTCCTGTTTGCTCTAGCTCCATGGCTGCTGGCCTCCATCTTGGCTGGGTTAATTTGCATACAGCCACTCTGATTGGCTGGGCCACAGCTTGGCTGGTGGGGGTGGCTTAGGTGTCTCAGAGTGATGGTTAATTTGCATATTACTTTTTTATGAGATTCAATTTTATTAGAACACAACCACATCCAGTTATTTAGGTATTGCCTGTGGCTGCATCATACTACAACAGCAGGGTTGAGTATGGTCTACAAAGCCTAAAATATTTCCTTTCTGGCCCTTTACAGAAAAGGTTTTCTGACCTATAAGAAACACAAAATAGTGGTTATTTTTATTAGTAAACTAAAATTCATAATCAAAACAACTCAATTTTTATGGCAGGTCTTTGAGTGCTTGGGATCAAATAATAGTAATTAGATATTATCCTATACTTACTATTTTACTTTTTTAACTAACTGAGTTCTCAAAACAATGTTGTGAGGTAGTCTCTATCAATATTTCCATTTACTAATGAGAAAAGTAAAGCACAGAAATATTTAATAATTTACCTACAATAGACACAACTAGTAAGCAGTATTGCTGGCATTTAAATTCAGGCTCAGAACCCAAGCTTTTACATATTTATCTTCAAAGTAAGTCTTATAAAATTCTAAAGGATGCAGTCTTCATATCCAGGCAACATGGGAAGAGATATATTTTGAGTTTTGGGGCCTTTGACTAAGTTTAAGATTTATTTTGACCTGGCTATGCATAAATGATCCTGTAAGTACTTGAGAAAACTAGAGAAATGGAAAGCTGACATGACTTTGGGTGTTCTGAAAGTTCTGGAGAAACAGAAAGTGGAGATTTTGATAAAGGAATTCCTATGAATTTGAAAAAAAAACTAATGATTTGGATAAGTCAGTGTTGAGAGAGAGAGAGAGAGAGAGAGAGAGAGAGAGAGAGAGAGAGAGAGAGAGATTTTTGTCCTTAGTGATAGCTAAGTATAGTGCAGTACTGTGTGTATCATTTACCTATATTATCTCAAGCCCATTGAAGTCCCCATAACCTCCAACCTATTTAAACGGTATCACAAATTCACATGCCAAGATAAGCAAAAATGAGAAAACAGGGACAAAAAGTGAGGGAGGAATGCAAGAGATATTTAAACACGCAGAATGCTAAAAGTGTCCAAGTAGCATAGGATTAAATGAATAGACTACCTGGTTAAAGTCAGGCTTGAATCCCAAGGTCATAAATGACAGACTGAGTGACTTTATATAAGTTGTTTAGTTTTTCTGTTCTTTATTTTCATTTCCTGTAAAAATGTGGATTATAATTGCACCTGTAACATACGATTACTAGGGAGATTAAAGCACGTGATACTTTTGAAATTCTCAGCATACAGTAAAGAGTAAAAGAAAATGCTTATTGCTATATTCTAGAGTTGATTGCCAATGCAGGAAAGGACTTTTTCATTTCTGCATCTTCAGTGCCTAATGCACTGTCTGGTACTTAATATATACTGGATAGATGTTGATTCAATTAGAAAAATGCTGATCCTCACTTTCTCTTCTGAGTAGAAACATATCCCTTTCTCTTATCTACACTCATCCTCCCAATCTATCAATGGAAAATAATCATTGTTTTGTAGTAAATAAAGTACTAGCTGTAAAATATAAGTACTTGATCTCCTACTTTAAAAGCTTAGCTTTTAATCTGTTAAATGGAATTAATACTATGTGACATATCTATCTCAGAATAGACATTCAATTAAAAGTGTAGAAAACTTTAGGGAGAAGATATTATGTAAGTGTGAAAGACTCCAGTATTCTTTGTTAGTACCTGTAACTATTCTTGATTTTACCTTCCTATAGTTCGTCCTTCACCACAATATGCCACTTACTCAATTCAAATCATTGAATCACTTCTCACCAAGCTCAGATGAATCTGAAATGATCTCCATGGATTTCAGAGCTCCCCCTCCAATTTAGTTCTTCTCCCCACTGGCCAGCTCTTACTCCCTGCATTCTAGTTCCTTTTGTCTTCTGTCTGCTCATAAGTGTGCCAAGAACACACCTAACTCAGGACATTTGAACATGATATTATGTCACAAATATTCTCTCCAGCAACTCATTCTCTTAATCCCATTTTGGTGTCTGCTCAAATATTATTGCTTCTGAATGTCTTTCCCTAGCAACTTTTTTTGAAAATTATATTCCCTAGTGCTCTTTACACTTTTTAAATTTTTATATTATGAAGCACTAACATTATACTGAATGACTATATTGCATAGTGGTAAGCACTTATTACCTGTCTTTTCCAACTAAAATGTAAACTTTGTAAAGAAAGGAATGTTTTCATTGAATTTTTTGTAGTCTTAGCCCCTAGAATAATGTGTGATACATAATAAATGCATACTAAATACTGAGATGAATAAATAAATGAACTGTGACAGCATGGGGAAGTCTCCCGACCTGTTGTAATGAAAAGAATACTAGATTATAAATTAGGAGATCTAATTTCTAGCTCTAGTTCTGCTAGTTAAATATGATATTGGGCCACTGGATATTCACTAGTGTTCTCACTTGCAAACTAAGACTTGACTGGTACTTGAAGTTTTCAAATTCTGCACAGTGGAAAGAATGTGGAAGAAGTTGGTTGAAGAAAGGAGATATTTATGAGTTGGGCTTCAGAACACAATCCCTACTTCAGCTAAGGATTTTCTGTTCATACTTATGTTATAGATTGGTCACCCATAGCAGCCAGTGTTAGTGTTTGAAAAGTAGATTTGATGGCTAAAGGGAAAGGTACAATCTAGCCCTGATTTCTTAGTTTGTTGATTTGCTTAGAATGGCTGTCTCTTCTTGGTCCACAAATGCATCATGATTCATTATAATAAAGCAAAATATAACTATAAATATGATTGTCAACAAAGTCTTAGCACTGGAAAAGTTAATTCGGGACTACGTTTTCTCTTATGTCTTGAAATTTATTAACTTTGTTTATTAGCTTTGGAAATTAGGAAGCAGAAAAAAATAATAATTTTAAGCAATAAGTGTAGGTGTAACATTAGGTTTCCTTTGGGGTTTTTAGGACTGTGAGGGATAAATCAGAGGAAGTGTTATTTCAAATATACATATTAACCATTTTTAATTTCCATAAATAATTTAAGACAGTCTAAGTATATTAGAGCTTAATCTGGAATCCAGAAAGTAGACCAACAATTGCTGCATTTTAATAGCACATGTGTAAATAACCCTTTGCTGAACTGAGATAAAATTTTCAGCATCACTTTCTTTGGCTTTTCTACAAATGTTTTGTAAAATGCAAATTAAAATAATCACCTACCCCTAACTACATGCTCTGGGTAGCTCTCAACTTTATCTTAGGTAACTTTAAATAAATTTATTAGACTTTCTGTTGGGAGGTTAGATAACTCTTCTGCTACAGAATGCTCCATTGAAGTGGAGAGAGTGGCTTACTTGGTATCGTATTGTGAAACTTGGACTGAATGGTTACTTGCAAGTCCTCCTTTATTATTTTTATATAAACCTGGATGGAAACACACTGTGATGGGATGACCTAGCCTCTCAAATCTCCTTCAGTCCCAAATCTTCAGAATGCAGGTCCAAGAATTTCAAATTAAGATCCTTGGATACTTGTCCACTTTTGTATCCAAAGCATGTGGAGAGTGGGAGAGGGAATAACTCGGAGTTTCTTTTGTTTGTTTTTTAAGGAGACATAGAAATAATTGAGTTGAAGTTGCAGCTATTCATGTCCTGAGGAAATGATAACCCTGGCAGCTCTGTTCTTGGAGATTAGGTAAATCTGACAATAATGTCACTTTGCTTCTCACACACTCTTCTGACCTATTTTTCACCAGTCTTCATTCGCCATCAACAAATTTGCAGTGACAACACGCACACACAGATGAAGGCTGTTTTGTGTGACACAGGCCAGAACAATGTGTTGGCTCCTTAGCAGCAGCCCAGTAATGATTCCTGACGGGGGTACCCTTCCATTCATCCCCAAAACGTGGGCCTTGGGGAGGTAAATTCACTGAAAGTCTTTCAAAACTAGGTAGTGGCTGGAACCAAAAATAAAAATACATAAATAAATAAATAAACCGATAGATAATCTAAGTGGGTTGAAACCCTTTTCCAAAGCAAAGGAAGGGCCCGCATCCATCATGCAGTGACATTATAAATTTGTATGCTTTGCAAGGCAATGACATGAAAAATTGGACTGAACAAGCCACAGATGCACAATTTGTCAGCCTCAAAGAAAAGGTTAATTCAAGTTAAATATTGACATGTCAGCAATAGGGATTATGCCAATTATAAATTTACACCAACACCGGCTGTGCTTTAATGACAGTGACCCTGACAGGTCAACATAGTGTAGAAGAATGACAACCGAAGGGAACATAATAGAAATGCACACACTTGGACTTCTTAATATCTCAGCTCTCTTCTCACCATTATTTTATACTTATATAAATGGAAAGGGGTTTGTTATAAGAAATTGTCTCACGTGATTTGGGAGGCTGACAAGTCCCAGAATCTCCATGGCGAGTCAACAAGGTTGAAATCCAGGACAGCGGATGGTGTATTTTCAGTTCAAGCTCAAAGGCCTGAGAACCAGGAGCATGGTTGATGTTACAGTTCCACTCTGAGACTGACAGGCTGGAAGAGCAGATATTAGAGTCCAAGGACAGGAAGAAACACTGATGTCCCATTTCAAAGGCACTCAGGCAGGAAGATGTCCCTTTGACTTAGAGGGTTGGCTAGGCTTCTTGTTCTATTTGTGTTCAACTGATTTGATGAGGCCATCCCACATGGAGGAAAGCAATCTGTTTTACAGGGTCTCTTGATTTAAATGTTAATATTGTTTTAAAAGAATGGCATTAATGCTGTTATTGGTATTGCATTGCATCTATAAGTTGCTTTGAGTAGTATGAACATAATCCAAAAAACCCTCACAGAGACTCCCAAAACATTTAACCAATATCAGACTGACTGATGGCCCAATAAAATGACACATAAAATTAACCATCGGAACTCTCAGATTCTTTTGTGAGTAACTACTAGCATCTAACATTATTAAACATGTCTTAAGTATCCAGCACTGGGCTAAACACTTTACCTTTAAACTTTTGTAAAAAGCATAAGACAATTCTATAAAGCTATTAGCATTTGCATTGGTTCAATTTGCCAAATGAGAGGTTAAGTATTTTCCCCAAGGTCACAGAGTTAGTAAATGAAGGCTCCTGGATTGAAACCCTGGATTGGAACTCCTAGTATTAACCACTGTACCATACTAATGTTCTCACTAATTTGTATTCAAACTACTTAGTGAGAAGCTTCTATATAATGTTATAAGTGATGACATCTTCATTTCATAATAATGTTTTCCTGCTTGTGCACCTTTTTCCTATGGAGCATTTCAGAAACTATGTAAAAGAAATTTATTGAAATGTAACAAAAATTCATCATTACAGTTACCTATGAGGAAAAGGAAAATATTAATGACCCAGCATAACTAAATTTAAAATTGAGTTATGATTGTTATTTGAAATAAGCCTATTTTATTAAATAAGGAACTTGATGAGTGTTGTATAATTTTGAATCTGATACAATATCAGCAGTAGGCACTGTGAGACAGCTATTACACATGTCACTTGGGTGTGATCATCTTTCTTTTTACTAATTTTTACTAAAGTTGACTGGTTTAAGCAAAATTATATATGTACTAGAGGCCCGGTGCACAAATTTGTGCACCAGTGGGTTCCCTTGGCCTGGCCTGAGGGATTGGGCCCAAATGGGCTCTCTGACATCCCCTGAGGGGTCTTGGACAGCAAGAGGGTGCCAGCCAAGCCAAGGGACCCCACCGGTGTACTATTGGTGCCATGCAGGGACACTGGAGGTTGGTCAGCTGGGGAGGGACCACAGCAGGGCTCCAGGGCATGTCTAGCCCATCTCACTCAGTGTCAGTTGGCCAGACCCCAGCAGCAAGCTAATCTACCAGTCAGAGCATCTGACCTCACCAGTGCGGGTCATAGCGAGTAGCTGAGCAGCCTTAGCATATCATTAGCATAATACATTTTGGTTGAATGGCCAACCAAATGACTGGACACTTAGCATATTGGGCTTTTATTATATAGGATTTAAGAAAAGAAAGTGCAAAATTTTGGAATAAAATGTGGCCAACAAATACATTCAAAGGAGAGGTCTTAAGTAATATTGGAGAAGTTTAAGTTACTTCAATGTAACTATAATGTGAAGCATTTTGAGGTATAGAGAATTCCAAGTAAATCATCTTTTGGCAAGAGATTGGATGTAATTAATTTTCTCATTACATGAACCAAAATAGACAACTAGGAGTGGCCTGATTTTGCTAGCCATTCATAAAAATACGGGGATATGTCATTTAATAATTCATGAAAATTCTGAAAAGGTACTTTGGGGACAATTAAAAGCTTGCATACATATTAAGTTTCCATTGTGCACCATCACTCTTATTAGATGCTATTTCATTTAATCTACTGACTACAACTTGTGGGAAGTTATAACATTAAAAAGAAGTCAAAAATCTTAAGAGCACTGGCAACTGACGTATTATTTCAGGTTAGTGCTTTGTATCTCTACTGGAAAACACTATTATTCAGATATCTTCTCATGATTAGTGAAGCATAAAAATGCACAGGTCTATAATTCTTATAAATTTGTTCAAAGTAACCAGTGAAAACTTTCTTAGTAGTTGTGTTTGCAAAGTAACTGTATTTGTGTATTGCTTCCAGAGATGTCAACCTTGTAGCCAAGCTCCACAAGAATGACATTATTGCCTATTACTATACAAGATGGAGCTATTGGAACTCAGTCATAATGTGGACTGATAGGGAAGAAAAATGAACTGAGAATCAAATAAATGAATCTTATCAAGATAAGGACAAGAACAATGAAGCCAGCCTGGCTTTGTAGGTAAAGCTTAGCATAAGCCTTACCTACAGATTAGAGTTTAGTTGGTTCCTTGTGGAAAATGTCCCATTGTAATAATGTTAGCATAAAATCTGAACCATGGAGAAAATTTGGTGAGGGAAGGTATATCGAAGCTATCTGTACTTTGAAACTTTCCTATAAATTTAAAGTTATTTTAAAATATTTTAGAAGTTTATTTAAATTTAAAAAGTGGAGCCCAGGCCCAGCAGGCTGTCGATTGTTTGGAGTATTGTCCCTTATACTAAAAAGCTTGCAGGTTTGATTCTCAGTCAGGGCACATACATACAGGAGGCAAGCAATTGCGGGACAACCTGTGGATGTTTCTCTCTCACATCCTCTCTCTCACATTCTCTCTCTCTCTCTCTCTCCTCTCTCTCTCTCTCTCTCAAATATCCTCAAGTGATGATTAAATATATATATATATGTATTTTTAAAAGTGTGACCCAGGCTTATAGGAGAAAGAATTGGCATGAATCCAATAACTAATTCCCAAGCAATCAGTTTTAGGGCAAATCCAGCCCCTAATGGTGAAATGGAGTCAAGAATTGAGTTAACCTTGAAACTGTGACTTTAAACCAAAATGATACTTCTGTATACTGTTCATTTATTAATTTATTAAACAAATTTATTGTCAAGCCCAATGTCTTGCACAGTAACAAGGTATGTTCACTGATTTAAAGGATCATGTAGTCAGTTTAACACATAAGATAGAAGAAAAGCCATGGTTAAATTATAGGGAGAGAAGTTCTATGAAATGTACTCAATGAGTATGATAATACAATAATAATAATATTTGTAATTGATTAGGTATCTTTTTGTGTAGATATATGTAATGAGAGCTAAGGAAATTGGATATTCAATAAGAATAGAGAAATCAGGAAATATATTCAGAAAAAGTAATCTTTGATCTTAGTTTTTTCAGAATTAATGAAATTCAGAGAGAATTATAAGGCAGAGGTAGTCATATCTGACAGAAAGAGTGGTTTATTCTAAGATATAACAAGATGAATTAGCCAAGTAAACTAGCAGCAAGTGACAGAGATGAAGTAGTGAAGGTTACACAGGTGACAGAGCCAGGCATTAGGGAGTCCTAATGAGCTAGCAAGGTAGACTCTTATCAGGGAGGTATGAATACAATGGCCAATCCTCTGCCTTAAGAATAGATTATTTTTGTCACTTGAGAAGAGTGTTGAAGCATGATAAGCTCTATTACTAATCAACTAAAGTAAATGAAGAATAATTTGATATGAGAAAACAGTTTTCTGTATCAAAATGAAAAGAATAATTTGCTATGAGAAAATGTCCTTCTATCAAAATGACAAAAAAAAGAAAATGTTGCCAGCCAGTGCTGGTAAATAAAAGGAAAATGACATGTTCATCAAAACTATTATAAGAATAAATTGATATGAGTTTTCTGGAACGTGTTTTGTAGTATAAATCTTAAAACTTAAAAATTGTTTGACCAAGTAGTTTTATATCTAGGAGTATTCTATACATATAAAATGATTGAGAAGCAATGTAAATTGTTATATATGAGAAAAGATGTTCATTGCACCATTAGTTATAATTTCCAAAAAACAAATAATTGGACATGGCAATAGTATATACAATGTAAATGTTCAATCAAATTATGGCACATCTACATAATTAAAATTTTTGAAACTATTCAAACTACATTGACTGAATTGTGCCCCTAACAAAATCATATATTTGAGCCCTTACCCCCAATGTGAGTGTACCCGACAATAGGAATTTTAGGAAAATAATTAAGGTTAAATAAGGTCATAATAGTGGGCCTATCTATCTATCTATCTATCACCTATCCCAATAAATCTAAACTGGCAATCAATATATATTTACCTTTTACCTAGTGGCATGTGGGAAACAATAATAAAAGACTCAGGAGTAAAGAGCTCTATTCAGCACAGAATAGAATCCAAAACCACCAAGTGTTATGTACATGATTGTGATTGTCCGTTCCATTTAATTTCCATTTTAATTGGAAAAGGTGCACTGGAGAACAAAAGAGATGATAAGCCATCACGGAAGTTATTAACTCCAGGAATAAGGAAGATAATGTTTGTATTTTCCAGAGAAGAGGCAATTAAAGTGAGATTATGATTGAAGGGGATAAGAGGAAAGGCATACAAAGTAGAGACAGTAAAATGTTCAATGGAATAATAGCAGTGAGAGGGGCATGTGGCATTGTGATTGGTTATGATAAAACTTTCCAGAAATATATAACAGTCTATCATAATTTGTCCTCTGTGATGATAATAGTCACATTAATAAATGATGGCACAATAAAAGCAGTGTGACATTGACACACTGAGCAATATGCCATAAGCTCTAATCTGCAGATATATGAAGAATAACCTGTGGCATTACAATAGTAGTGATATTAATAAAATTATAAAAATAATAGTAATAATAATTATTAATATTATTTAAATTTGCCAAACACTTAACCTCATCACTTTATCACTTCAGTTTTTAGTTTATACTTGTATTTAAAAAGCTTCTTTAAATTATAAATAAACATTTGAGAACATGCTACTGAGACACCTTGACCCTTATTTGCAAGTATGGAATCCAATCATCATATTAAACATTCTGCTTAAGATAAGGCATGCATGCCCTAGCCCTTTGGACCAGTGGGGGGAGTGTCAGCCTCCACACTGAAGGGTCACACCCAGTTTGATTCTGTTTAAGGGCACAATCCTGAGTTAGGCTTGATCCCTAGTATAGGGTGTGCAGGAAGCAGTCCATCAATGATTCACTCATCATTGATGTCTTTCTCTCTCTTCCTCTCTGAAATCAATAATATATATATATATATATATATATATATATATATATATATACATTATATATATACATATACATTATATATATATATATAATTTATTTATTTATTTATTTATAATATATTATATATGATAATAGATAGATAGATAGATAGATAGATAGATAGATAGATAGATAGATAGATAGATAAGGCATGCATAACTTGTCCTTGGAGGTGGGAGGAAACTTGAAACTTGTTCTGGCATTATCCATCCCAAATATCAGGAAATGAACTGTATCTTAAGTGAAAAGGATATTTATCTTCTCATATATCAGAGAAGGACAGAAATGGATTCTGGTGCTCAAATATGTTATTAACAGAGCTGAGGATTTTCTCTTTATCTCTACTTGTTTTTCCTTCAGAAAGGCCCTTGTCATTTAATGTGTATATTAAGCACCAGGAGCTTTTTTACTTTTCTATTTTTTCAATACCATTCGAAAGGGACCTTTCTCCTAATCACCAAATATCAAACATGATTGGTTATATTGGGTCAGATACCCATATCTAAATCTGGTGTATAGAAACCCTGCTTCATTGGTCAGTTAGCTCATTCCTCCATCCTAAAGGTAATAGCAGCATTGGTATCAATAGACCCGGTGAGACCAACTAACTAACTAAAGGGTAATATGTTAATTGAACCAGGTTGACCAGACATCTTCCGACTATCTTCCTGACAAAGCTATGGTGGCAGAGGCTGAGGCAGAAGCAGAGGCAGTTCAGCAGGCGAGGGCAGTTGGGGGTGATCAGGCCAGCAGGGGAGGGCAGTTGGGGGTGATTAGGCCAGCAAGGGAGCTGTTAGGGGCGATGAGGCCAGCAGGCTGAGGTGACTAGGGGTGATCAGGCAGGCAGGCAGAAGCAGTTAGAAGCCAGCAGTCCCAGATTATGAGAGGGATGTCTGAGGGGTCCCAGATTGGAGAGGTTCATGCCTGGATGAAGAACACTAGTTTCTTCCTATTTCTTTTAGAAACATGAACTTGGAGAATGGGAAAACATGCCCAGGACAAATACAAAATGTCAACTATATTCTACTACAGTAGGAAAAATATATCTTTAAGGAAAATGTTTTCTATTTATGCCACTTAGAGGTTTTGCTCTTGTGTTTTATTTACATCTAACAGATCTAGTAAGTTAGCCTTCTTGGGTTTACAATGTCACTTTTTAATGATATACCTTTAGTTTACATGGATATATAAGTGTGCGCGCATACACATAGACACACATGAACATCATATAAAATGTTTCCAGAATAAAAATGGTGTCACAATTATCAAAAGCAACACTAAAAAAGAAAATGCAATTAGTGCTTTAAAAAATTCTGAGAGATAATAATTGCCAACCTATAAATCTATTAGCAAACTAGCAATCAATGTGTGTATGTAATAAGGTTACATTCATAAAATAAATCACCTTAGGGAACCTACTAGATGATGTGCTTCAGCAAAATGAAGGCAAAAAGCATGAAAGAACAAGAAATAGGCTCCATGAAACAGAAAATTCAATCCAGAACAGAGACTGGGAGATTTCTGGATGCTGTACAAAAAGAGGTGTGATAGCAGTTTATAGGGAGCAAACAGTGTAGGTAGAGCACAGGAGGTTTATCTCAGTGCAGCGGCTGATGCAATGCTGTGAGCACACTCCAGCAGTTCAGATCTTTCTGGCAAACCAGGAAGATGGCAACACCTGCCTGAGCCCCTCCTAGAGCCATGTACACAGTACCCCAACCTTTACGTTCATTGGCTCCCTAAGAAGATGTTCCATGATTGGCCACCTCCACTATATATACTGCTGTACTTCCTCAATAAAATTAGACCTGCGTCACAGAACCTGGTCTCCGGAGTCGTGCATGCAAGTGTCCTAGAGCTAGGGGCTCCATCGTCCTCACCCCTGGGAGACCCCCTGCTTCAAACAGAATTCAGCAGATTAAAAAAGAATAATGCTCCAGAAGATTTGCTTCTAAAACATAAAATAAATTTATATATTATTGAAGGTCTTTGAACACTGAAAAATACTAGCACTATTGAAAAGTTTGAAAATAAGAATATGAAAAGTAGTATTAACTCTAGGAATGAGAAAAGGTTGTATAGCAGTGGAACTATAATTATTGTACAATGTGTGGCACAGATATGAATAATACTTGTGTAACTAAATGAAATCATCAAAATTTGATTTTGTGCATGGCTCAGTGGCTTAGCATTGACCTATGAATCAAGAGGTCATGGTTCTATTCCTGGTCAGGGCACATGCCCGGTTGCAGGCTTGATCCCTAGTGAGGGTCATGCTGGAGGCAGCTGATCAATGATTCTCCCTCTCCCTTGTTCTTTGAAATCAATAAAAATATATTGAAACAAATTATTTTTATTTTGCCAATAAGAAAACTATAAAAATTCTGTGGTTTGCAAAATGTGTCCTGAACCACCAGTGTTAGGATCACTTGAGAAATGGTTAGAAATGCAAATTCTTAGGTCCTACCTCAGAACTACTGAATCAGAAACTCTAAGAATGGAATAAGGCCCAGTAACCTTTGTTCAAGAAACCCTTCAGCTGATTCTAGAGCATAAAGACATTTGAAATCCTCTGCTCTAATTACAGTAGAAGGGTATGAATGGCCTTCAAAGATAAGAGTAGTAAAATTAAACGCTTATCTTCTTTATTAGAATGTTAATGGAACACAGAATAATCATAACAGTAATATGAGGATATACGTAAACATAGATATCAATACCAAATGGAACAGTTAAATTTATGAAAAGTGTTTACTTTGGTGGTTCAAGAATTATACTATTATTTTTCTTTGTGACACTTTTAATAGTATTTGATTTTTTAAATAATGTAAGAATTTAATAAAAACAAAAATAATAATTTATAATTCATAAATAAAAATTGGCAAAAGCATTGATTTCCAAAAAAAATAGATGAGACCATAATATTTGTGCATGTGAATAATATCAATTTTTATACTTTGAAAAATGTGCTTTTATCTATCACTCCATTATTTGCCTTGCCTAGAGTCTTTTGCATTTGCTACTCATATATGTATTTTCTGAAAATAAGGTGTCATAGCTAGAGGTTAGACGGCCATCTCACAGTATTAAAGTACTAGAGGACTGGTGCACAAAATTTGTGTACTCAGGGGGGGTCCCTCAGCCTGGCTTGTGCCCTCTAGCAGTCTGGGACCCCTTGGGGCATGTCTACCTGCTGGCTTAGGCTGGCTCTGCAAGGGATCAGGCCTAAGCTGATAGTCAGACATCCCTCTGGCAGCCTGGGATGTTCACTTGCCAGCAGGGAGCAGGCCTAAGCTGCAGTTGGACATCCTTAGGGCTGCTGAGGAGGAGGGAGAGGCTTCTACCACCACCGCTGTGCTGGCAGCCATCAGCCTGGCTTGTGGCTGAGCAGAGCTCCCCCTGTGGGAGTGCACTGACCATCAGAGGGCAGCTCCTGCATTAAGCGTCTGCCCCCTGGTGGTCATAGTGACCAGTCATTCCCAGTCATTCTGCTGTTAGGGTCAATGTGCATATTACCCTTTTATTATATAGGATAGAGGCCTGGTGCATGGGTGGGGACCAGCTGGTTTGCCCTGAATGGTGTCCCAGATCGGGGGGGGGGGTCCTGCTGGGGTGTCTGGCCAGCCTGGGTGAGGGGCTGATGGCTGCTTTCAGGCTAGCCACACCCCCCAGCAAGCCAAGTTCCCAGCTTCTCCTTTTTTTCTTTTTCTGGGGTTTACTTATCTTCTATAGTTGAAACTTTGTAACCTTGAGTGGAGCCCAGGGCCACCAGGGCAGGTGGGAAGCTTTGCTTCCTCCATTACCAGGGGCAACCCAAGTCTCCTGTTCACTCCAGCTCCGTGGCTGTGCCATCTTAGTTGGGTTAACTTGCATACTCACTCCTGATTGGATGGTGGGCATGGCTTGTGGGTGTGGCTTGAGCATAGCAGAGGGACGGAAAATTTGCATGTTTCTCTTTTATTATATAGGATTAAAGATCTTGCCAAAGAAGTTGATGGAGAAAATAAAGAAATAATGTGATCAATGTTTGGAAGAAGGAACTACTAAGTGTGTGGCGAGCTTTTATAGAGAAGAAAAAGAATCGGAGTCAAATATATCTATGACAATGGCTTTGGGGAACTGGAGAAATTGCCCTGGGAATTGAAAGCAGAAGCTGGAAGAGGACATGACTTTTTAAAAGATTCAGATACAGATAGAAAAGCAAATAGGTAGTCAGACTTGTGGTGTAGAAAGAATAAAAAACTGGGGCTATAGAGTTGTCCACTATCTTCTCTGTAGGAGAAGAGGTTAAAACTAAGGCCTGGATCAATTGAGAAAGAAGAACAGAACTTTCTTGAGGCTCTTGACATCATTGGTGGGTTCTTTAATTTCCTCTTCAGGCTGTGATGGTTCAATATGTTAGTGATTGCTATCCTAGTGCTACCGTTATGCAGTGTCTAATATAAAACTAACACGATACATTAATATTTTCATGATTGCTTGATGGCTAACTAAGCAGAATGTGTGTGTGTGTGTGTGTGTGTGTATGAATTGATTAACCAGTCTCATCTTCTCATCTTTCAAATAACCTGTTTTGTATTTTGCTTTAACATAGACTTTTTTAATTTATAAAAAGAGTTAACTGTATATATTATTTGGGTTTACATAGAGTAGAATAAATTTTAATGAAAATCATTTATCATCTTCAGGACTCAGCCAATATGTGTATAAGTCAAGCCTGTTACTCTTTTTCAAGGTTCAGAATATTGCAATGGGCTTACCTCAACTCTTAGAACAGGTTGCATTTTGAACTCAGCATTTAGAAAATATCAGTAACACAATATGGTTTTTATAATGATACCTCAATCTTAAAAATAATTATTGTTCTTAAGCCTTTGTAACTCAAGCTCAATAATAATGATACTAAAAATCATTTGTTGAGCATCTACTCTACACCAGGTTCTACATTAGGAGTTTTATACACCAGAGGACTTCCATCTTGATTTTCTTTAAAGCTCATTTAGATTTCTCTATATTATAGATATCATAACAATTTAGTTGTTATGATAGAAGCATTAAACCTAAGTTCTCGCTCTACAAAGTGATAGTTTCTCCACACTCTGAAACAAACAAGCACCAGCAAAGAATATGAATTGATCTCATGTTTATCTATCTTTAAAGCTCACATATTTGTGTTAATGTCATCGTATATCACAAAAGAACTAAAGAAGTCAAACAAATTTATCCAGATACTGCATAAAACTTTCATAATGTTTAATAATTGATAAATGAATGAATGACAATGAGTGTTTATTGGCATATACTAAAATCCTGGCATATATTACTGCAAACAGGAGAACAACACATAATAGCTATCTTTCATTTATTGAGTCTGATTTTACACATGATGAAACAGAGGTTGAGAAAATTTAAATCTAGAGAATAAATAGTCATGGATATGGAGAATGCAGAAACTGAACTCTGGGTTAGCCAACTTCAAAGAACATTCTTTTAATACTATGTTATGCTACTTCAAAAATCGAAGACAATGCTCCTTGTCAAATTAGGGAGGCAAAACTAGCATCCTGGTTTAAGTTGACATTGTGCAGTGCAAAATAATGTTGAATAAATCCAGAAATAAACACTGTTCAACTATTACTTTCTAAGTACCTACTAAATCCCATGTGGTATGTATAGTGCTTTAAATAATATGCTATTTAATGTTCATCATCATAACTTTAAACATGAGATATTATGTAGGGTATACTAACTGTTATACAAATAGTCTCTAGAAATTACAATAGCTCAGAAGGATTGGAAATTTATTTCTTACTCACAAAATATTTTCAGATTGGTAGCAACTGTCTTCCATGCAGTCATTCAAGGTCGCAAGAACAGAGGGCTTCCATCTTTAGTATGCTACGTTAGAGATCACATCCATCCCAGGGAGGAAAAACCCTCCAGGAGTCATGGGGAAGGTTTATATTGGACGAGCGTGAAAACGGTGTCCTTCACTTCAGTTCACATCCTATGGCTGGACAGTCATGGCTGTACTGCTACAATGAATGCAGGAAGGGTAGCTCTGAAAGGGCAACCATTTCTCAGCCACAATTTCCATTACAGAAAGAGAAACATGAATTTTTGGAAACAGCTAATCATCCCTGACATACTTGAATATAAGTGACTCTATTGTTCATATAAGGAAACTTAGGCTTTAAGACATGGGGCTGGTGTGGTTCAGTGGTCGAGCACTAACCCATGCACCAGGAGGTCATGGTTAGATTCCTGATCAGGGCATATGCCCAGGTTGTGGGCTCAATCTCCAGTGAGGGGAGTGCAGGATGCAGCCAATTGATGATTCTCTCTCATCATTGATGTTTCTCTCTCTCTCTCCTCCTTTCTTCTCTGAAATCAATAAAAACATACTATGCCTTGCATATTTTCTATCTGTCCCTTCACAGAAGATATTTGCTGATTACATGGGTTTCCTATTGCTTTTGTAACAAATTGCCATGTATTTGGTGGCTTAAAACATAAATTTAGTACCTTATAGAACAATATGAGTTCTGGAGGTCAGGTGTCACAAATGTCTCTTCCTGGGTTAAAGCCAAGATGTTAGCAGGAATACATCATTTTGGTGGAGGCTCTAGGGCCCTACCATGGAGACTCACACTGAGCACTACCCAGAAAAAAGTAGCCCTGGGAGGCCCATGAACACAGCTCAAGTGACCCACTTTTGAAGAAGAGGAGGAGAGCCCATGGGGATGGCCAGCCTGGCTTCCATGGAATCGCTGACAGACAGAGCTAGACCAGTGGTTCTCTAACCGGGCTGTATAGAAACATTACTGGGAGCATTTTTTTAAATACTGATGCCCAGGCTTGGCTCACTTGTGTAAAATTAGGCTCCCTGAAGGAGGCGCCCTGATGTGGACTTTTTTTCAAATTCTCCAAAAGTGAGCAAGAGATTCAGTTTCCTTGTCTTTTTCAGCTTCTAGATTCATCTGTAATCCTTGGCTTGTGGCACCTTCAAATGCAGCAATGGTTGGTCAAGTTTTCCTCACGCTACATCACTCTTCCTTCTGTATTTGAGGACCCTTGTGCTTACTTTAGGACTGTCTAGATAATCCAGAATAATCTCCCTATCTGAAAGACAGCTGACTAACCAACCTCAACTTCATCTGAAACCTTCATCTCCTTTTGCATATATTCTAAAATATTCAGTTTCCATGGTTGAAGATATGAACATCTTCAGAAAGTCATTACTAAGCCTGTCACACTAACCCCTCCTCCATATCTAAACTAATAAAAGCGAAATATTAAAATTAACCGTTTCTCTGAGACAGGGTAAGCCACGCCCACCAGCCAATCAGAGCGGCTGTATGCAAATTAGCCCAGCCAACATGGCGGCCGCCACTCACAGACCTGAGTAAACAGCCCTTTCCATTGCGGCAGGAGGGAAAGTGAAGCTGCGCCCCTCAGCTCAGCTCCGATTAAACTGCCTCTAGCGAAACACAGCTTTTTGAAACATTGTAACA